>JABCMJ010003343.1:0-14360 GCA_014822125.1 Arbutus unedo
ACCCCATTTGGAAAGCTATTACTGGTGTTTTGTACTCCTTTTCAAATAACAATTTTTAACCCATATGTCATGTTATTTGTCATTTTCCCCCTTCTATTTCTCTCTCTTGGGTGAATGATACTATTGATTTGTTTAGAAAATTTATGTTTACCTGCAGTTAATATTAAGTTGCCTTTTTTTTTTTTTATGGTTAATTACACAAAAACTCCTTAATTTATACTTGAGTATCACTTTACCCCCTTCACTTTATAATTGTCTTAATATACCTCCTTAACTTTCAATTTGTATTGATCGGATCCTTCTGTTGTGACTCTGTTACAAAAGAACACGTTAAGTACGCACGTAAGCCGCATTCGTATTCCCTATTCTACCCCTTTATTAATATTGGTCTATTCTTCCCTTCCCGTTGTTTCTCCCTGCAAAGAAATCATCTTGATGGCATGAAATAGGCAGTTCTTCTCGTCGGAATCCTTGATGTAGGATTCGAGCAGGAGACTGTACATCTCGGAGTGGATGTTTTCAATGGCGATTTGGAATCCGTAGAAAGCTCTGGCCTCGGCAACTTGGACCTCTTTCATGAACCTTCTGGCGAGATTTTCAAGCACGATGCCAATGCAGGCTTTAAAGAAGGCGAAGACGTGGGTGATGAAGTGTTTCTTGTTGGTTGTCAGCATGTCATCCTAGTGGAGGATGTCTTGAGAAAGATCCACTTCCTTTGCCATCCAAAACGAAGCCTCTGCCTTCTTGTACATGTCCCAAATTTATTGGTATTTGATCCGCAAAGATTTTACCAAACTGATACACTGATTTGGGGGAGGGGGGTTTAGGCCCTCTTAACTAAGGGTCAATTTGGTAAAATATTCAACTTTGTTAACGTCGTGAGTCGATCAATACAATTTGAAAGTTAAAAGGATACATTGGGACAATTAGAAGACGAAGGTGTAAAGTGATACTCAAGTATAGATTAAGAGATTTTTGTGTAATTAACCCTTTTTTAATGAATTAAGTTGCTTTTTTTGTGGTTTCTTTTTAATTATTCTTGGAATTTTTTAAAAGCACATAGAATTAAGGGCAAGGAATGTGCCTTTTTGTTGTAAGGTTTATAAGTATCATTTGATGTTTAACAATTAACAATTTTTGTGTAGTTCTTTATAAAAAAAATTCAGATTAATAATTCATCTCGAGAAGATAAATTGGAAAATATAAATATATGGATGAGAGTTTAAAAATTCAGATAAAATGACTTTAAAAACATTAAAAATAAAAAGAAACTATCATTTTCAAACTTTTCAAATTTTTAGGAAACTTTTAAAAAAAATTCATAATTTTTTACAATATTTTGTTAAACAAATAATTAATCTAAAAAGTTTAATGTGAATCTGATGAAACTTAAAAAAATAATCCAAAAAAGTGATAATAGGATCGATTAATTAAAGTCCTAAATTGTGTTGTAATAACCCAAAATTTTAAAACTTATAAAAAAAAATAACCCCAAAAAGTGACCAGATATGAATGAGTTAAGAAATACAAGTGCATTGAGGGGATAGAGTTCACCTTTCACTAAATGAACAGTTAAAAAATTATTTGTAGATTTTTATTACAAAAAGGGGTGCTTTTTATAATTTTCAAAATAATTGGTAAAGTCTTGACCTTTGATCGAAATCTACCGAATAGACTTGTAGTGTTCGATGCGTGATTTAACACTAAGTAACGCCTTTCCGGTAGATTTCAGCTTTTGCATTGTTACAATACTTCCCGATAATCTCATTGTGCCTTTTTGATTGCACTCTATGTCACGTTCCACACTTCGAGGTATGAATTGAGCACAAACATAAATATGTTCTCACTAAAAAATAAAATCGATACAACTCAAATACAATAGAGTTAATCAATTATTACATCAATCCCAATTTAAAAAAAAAAAAAACAATAAATTGTATTAGGCCACAACGCCTTACAAACAACTAAATTATACATGCTTGACAGTAATACAACATAATATAATTTCAAAGCTCTTCCTTTAAATTCACAGCTCTACCTGAAAAATGTTTAACAACAGAACATAACCCGAACAGTTATAAAAACTTTAACCCAAATATTGAGTGATTTACTCCAAATATTTACTCATCAGACCAACTTGATGGTTAGTTTTAATTGATGAACTTTTTTTGTCTCCTTTAAAATCTCAACCACCTTTGAACAGGTTAAATAGAGAATTATGGATCTTCAAAATTTCTCTCTCTATAAAGGGCGACGTAAAGACCAGAACTTTAGCAAGTGACAATAGATCACGTGTCAAATTCTCTTTGATCCACGTGTCAACGAGTGGACTGCTTTCAAAAACTATAAATTTGGGCAACTCAAATTGAATAATCTGCAACCAAAAAGTTTTTAAGTTTAAGCCATAGTTATAGTCTATTGTTTGTTACTCAAGCAAATGGACAATTCTCAAAATGCGAGTTACCAAGCTGGCCAGGCCAAGGGCCAAGCCAAGTGAGTTAGCTTTATTTAGTTTTTTTTTTAACCGAGGTATCTGACCGGCTCGAGACTAAGTTAGGATAAAGTTTCAGGGAGTTCTCATCTAATACTGATTAGTCCTCGGAGTCCTGAAGTTAACGATTAGATAAACCTCCAGTGACCCCAGATGTTGTGACCGAGTTCTGACGTCGAGACATTCGGGTCTACGACTCGCTCTGATCTTCACTCGGACAACTCTTGGGGTGGCTTTATTTAGTTTTTGCAAAAAAAATTGTCAATATTGTCTCATGGCATGTACTTATTTTTGTTGCAGGAAAAGGGCAACCAGATGATGGACAAGGATGCCAATGCTGCACAATCTTGCATGGAAACTATACAAGAGGCCCTGAGATTTTTATTTAATCCCAATTAGGCCTCATTTGACTTTAATTTTCAGTATTAATATTACTTTTTTTTTGATATTTTTCCTTAATTTTTATCATATTCAAATTAATTTTTTTAAATTAATCATTGATCCTGATGAAAATAAATTTCAAAAGTAAAAAAAGTATAATCAAAATCACAAAAAGTTCACTAAAGAAGAAAAAAAATTGAAAATAATAAGTTTTCGTTGTCTTTTTCTTTTTAGCATCGTCTTATATAGACTTTTCTCAATTTCGATTCATATTTTCATACTTTTCTGATTCATATTGTCAAGACAAACAAGAGAATGCAAAAAAAAAAATCACACAAAAATCATCCAATATCAAATAATATCGACTGTCTTTAGCAAAAAAATAAATTTGTTCAAACTTAGCCTTAGTCTACAAACTTTAAATTTGTACGCGGAATATAGTTAAAAAAATGCAATTATTCTCCTAAAGTGTGGGTCTCATTTATGATAAACGCAGTTATGTTTACGTGTAACCTTTTTTTTTTTTTTTGCGGGGGAGGTTTGGATTTTGATTTCGTTTCCTGAATTTCGTTATTTTTTTTTATAAAACTTATTTACTAAAAGGGAAAAAAGAAAAAAATCCGAAGCAAATCGAAGTCATTAGCACTTAATCAAGAAATTTTATTTCACGTGCTAATTATTATTATTATTATTTCTAGATTGACCAACAAGCACGGGCAAAAGCACAAGAAGCAGCTGATGCAGTCAAGATCACAACGGGCATGAACAAATAAAGGCTTTAAGTATCCATCCGTTGCAATTACCTTTTAATTTGTTCTTTTTTTGGGTCCATAATTTTATAATTACAAATTGTGTTTCAAACTGAACCGAAATGGACCGATTATATATATATATATATATATATATATAATCATAACTTTTACAATTTTTTCACTCTCCCAAAAAGGCCACAACCTTTCTATTTTCCAAAACCAAAAACTTTTTTCATTCATAATGTAGTTGTGTTTCCATGTAAACTTATTGAATATTTATTTTGTTGGCAATTTTAAAAAACTAGTGCAAAATTTTATTCATATTTTTTTCGACAATTTTTAAATGTTAACATGGTTTAGAATTGGAATCGAAACCAAATCGGACCGGTCTAATGGCTTGGTTCCATATGAGTAACGATCTGCTTATGCTTCTCAATTCTTTAAAACCGTTAAATATTATTTGATTCCTGAATTCTTACAAAACTGATCGAATCCAAACTATATACACCCTTAATAATTACTATCAAAATATGGTAACAATACTGGACCACTTTGCCCTCAGATATCAAAACAAAGCTGTGACAAATTATTAGATCTCATTTATTTCATTTTCTAAGGTTCTCTCTCTCTCTCTCTCTCTCTCTCTCTCTCTCTCTATACTGCCAACGACCATTGTCCTTGCACTTGACATGGGAGGCCCTCGTCGGTGCTTGTCCATTGTCTTCCATCCCCGAATTAAAATCAGTAGAACAGTCGAAGGGAGCTTGTCTTTCATTCACTTCTCCATTCTATTTCTTTTCATTTGCATCCTTGCAAGAAATAAGGTAAAATTCAAGGTTTATATCTTACTCTTTGATTTTGGTATACAATAATAAAAATAATAATTATCTATTTGATTTTGATAAACAAGGATTTCAATCCTTAAGTTTGATTGAATGGCAGGCTTTGAATTAGGTTGAGGCTTTGAATTGAATTAGGTTGAGGCATATATTGATATGACAATAAGCTTTATCAAATTTAGGTTACCCACTAGCTAATGATTCAAATCAGAATAAATTTCATCGACTGACAGCATGTAATCATAAGGTACAAACCCACTGGAGAAAACCTTGGAATCAATTTGGAATCCGAGTCGGCAAAATACATGAATTTTGGAGTAAAATCACAGACCCATGCACCACATCAAAATATATTAGATTGGGGAATCACAAGTTTTGGAGTTATACAAGGCGGGCTTGGAGGTTTAACCACCGTTTTGAGACTAGAAAAATTGAGTTTCTATGCAATGGGAGAGTTTAGAGAGAATTTGGAAGAAAATCTTGTTAGAGAGGAGAGAGGTTCGATCAAAGACTAAGTTTTTTTCCTCCAAATTCTGAGGAAAATTTGTAATCACATGTCATTCTTTGATGCTCAATATCTAAATATCACTGGAAATTTGGGCCACGATGGATCACAGGTAGGACCAATCACATAAAAAAATCAAACATAAGAACAAACAAAAACTTAAATCATAAAAGGACCACACACAAGCCAAAAAGAGAAGAAATTCAAAACCCAAAAAGCAAAATTACCCAAACATCAGAGAATATTAAGAATAATTTTCCTGTCCAAATCATTCCACAATCAGGACAACTCTGCAAATCTGATCGGTCAATGAAGCACTCAACTGTGAAATGAAACAACTCTATTGCTTCAAATCATTATCAGGAGCTCCCTGTTTAACAAATCTAATAGAAAGAAGATGTGAAACAAAATTGAATTAAACTTACAATCAAAAATCAATTTATGAAATATTTGCATAGAAAAATGGAATAAAAATGCACAACGAAACACTTATAGATCAAGTATCTATAATTTCTTGAGTATTTCATTCCCAACAATTAATTGCAAGAATGTAAATACACGAGGGAAGAAATACACAAACCTCACCCTCAAACTTGGCAATATAGGCTATGGGAGCAGTTTTATCCCTTCGACGTGAGAAAGGGGAAGAGAGAAAGGGAGAAGGAATGGCAAAATGACTAGGGAGTTAACTAGGCTATTGGAGCATGACAATTACAGTTTAGATAGCTATTTTAGCTAACAAGTTTTTTTTAAAGAGCCTCTTAGAGTTGCTCTTAGGTTTGTAAGTTGGTTTACCACATATATATTTTTAAAATAAATATCTATGAGATATCACATCACATATCCACTTAAATCTATTCCACTTAAATACCGAAATTTCGCTATAAGCTACATTTTTTCCCTCTAAATAATTAGGACACATTAAAACATAATTTGGCCTAATTTAAGGCGTTTCACATTTTTTTTGGGTTGTCTTGAAGTTCTATAATTTTACAATTTATCACACGAGAATTCAAAAATGAAAAAAATTATACCAAATAATAAAAAAGAGTAAGAAAAATAATACCCACCAATCTTCTTTATTTATTTTTTCCAAAATGAAAACAATATTTTTTTCGATTTGTTTATAAGGTTTGACCATTTTTTTTATTTTTAATTTGTTATTTGTAGAGCAGTCATTAACTACCTAATAGATTGGGCTTTAAATTCCACTAAGGGAAAATGTACAGATGACAGAGAAATAAAATGGAACTGGAAAAACAGAGAGAAATAAAAAGGCATGATGTGACGGACTTGGGGAGTTATAGTATATTTTTTTATAGTGCACGTGTAATACAGACAAAATTACGTCGTTTTGCTCGTTTTACCTTGACATTACATCGTTTTGATTCTATGCATTTTGACAATAATTCAAGTGATAAGTCAAAACGATATAATTTCGAAGACAAACCGGGTAAAACTACGTCGTTTTACCTACACTAACACACACTATAAAAAAATATACTACAACCTCTGAATCTTGATGTGACAGTCAAATAAGACTTTAAAACTTTAAAATATACTTAGGGTAAATTTCATTTACGTCTCCTCAAGTTTTTGAAAAACTCAAGGACCTCTCATGAACTTTTTGAAAATAGACTGCTCGCCATTACCTTTTGAAAATGCAATATCGAAAGTTGATAGTGTGCAAGAATCTGGAGAGTAGTTTAAAAAGCAGGGGAATGACATTTTCAGAAATCTCAGGGGACGTCTATGCATTTATGAGAAATTCGATGGGAGATAAATAAAATTTACAAATACACTTATAATTTAATAAGAGCTAACGAGGATAAAAATATAGTTGAGAAAATACATTTATCCCACTTGACAAGAGATTTAGTTCAGTACCAGATAAAACGTACATCAGCATACACGTGCCGATCACATGAGGGTATGACCGATCTGAGGAGAGTTATCCATACTTTATTCAGGCCAAGAAGGTCGAATATCTAGCCAGCCGATCTGACAAAGATGGTTTGGCAATCAGCTGACCTGAGAAAGTCGGCCCCAATGGAGGTCCAATTCCTAAAGCTACTGGAGAAAGGAAGTATCTCATGGTCGACACTGATTATTTTACCAAATGGATAGAAGCGGAGCCCCTAGTCAAAATCACAAAAAAGAACATTGAACGGTTCGTTTGGCAGAACATCATCACCAGATTTGGAATCCCATACGCAATCGTCTCGGAGAATGGGACCCAATTCCAGGATAAGTTCAAGGCCTTCTGCTCATAGTATCAGATTCGCAACTACTATGCCTCAGTGGCATATCCCCAATGCAACGGGGCAGGCAGAAGCGTCAAACAAGATGATACTAGGTGGTATCAAGAAACGACTAGAGAAAGCCAAAGGCAAATGGGTAGAATAGCTACCTCTGGTCCTATGAGCATATAGTACCACACCACGCCGATCTACGGGAGTCACCCCTTATTCACTAGCATATGGCACAAAGGCTGTTATCCCACTAGAAATTGGCCTCCCAACTATCTGAACCGAACTGATGGAGCAAACAGGAAACGACCAAGCATTGACAATTGAGCTTGATCTTGCAGATGAGAAACGGGAACAGGTTATGATCAAATTAGCCTCCTATCAGTCTATCCTATCCAGATCATACAACAAGAGAGTCCATCAAAGGGAATTCGAGCTCAGCGATCTGGTCCTCCGCAAAGTAATGGGAAACACGAAAGACCCAACAGATGGCAAACTTGGAGCCAACTGGGAGGGACCCTACAGAGTTATAGGTATCTTGGGAAGGGTGCCTACAAACTCCAAGACCTTGACGACAAAGAAGTCCCACGTACTTGGAATGTCTCAAACCTCAAAATTTTTTATCAGTAGTGTCATCTTTTTTACGCATTTATTATGTTTACCGAACTTCGATTCAATGAATAAAAGCACAACTTTTCGTTCATTCATTGGCAAATATTCAGTAAAACTGTAAATGTCATAGTTTCCATCACCGCCTCACTAGGGGGCAAGAGTAACAATTTTCGAACATACTTGAGAAGAGTATGTGTCTAAACTTGAGAAAAGTTTAACACCCGAACAAACTTGAGAAAAGTTTAAGATAAGTTCAAACTTGAAAAAAGTTTAAACTCCCGAACATACTTGAGAAGAGTATGTGTCTAAACTTGAGAAAAGTTTGACACCCGAACAAATTTAAGAAAAGTTTGAGAAAAGTTCAAGTTTGAGAAAAGTTTGAATTTCCGAACATACTTGAGAAGAATATGTGTCTAAACTTAAGAAAAGTTCAACACCGGAACAAACTTGAGAAAAGTTTGAGAAAAGTTCAAACTAGAGAAAAGTTTGAATTTCTGAACATACTTGAGAAGAGTATATGTCTAAATTTGAGAAAAATTTAAACACCCGAACAAACTTAAAAAAAGTTTGAATACCCAAACATACTTGAGAAGAGTATGTGTCTAAATTTAAGAACAGTTTAAACACCCGAACAAACTTGAGAAAAATTTGAGATAAGTCCAAACTTGAGAAAAGTTTGAACTCCCAAACATACTTGATAAGAGTACATGTCTAAACTTGAGAAAAGTTTGAACTTGAGAAAAGTTCAAACTCCAGAACAAACTTTTCTTGAGAAAAGTTTGAGTTAAGTTCAAACTTAAGAAAAATTTGAACCCCCAAACATACTTGAGAAAGATATAAGCTTACAAATTTGAGAAAAATTTAAACACACTTCAGAAGTGTGTGAGATTCACTTCAAAAAAGTTTACTTCACAACCTAAGCATATATGAGAATGAGATTTGTAGAATGATCTTATTCGCCGCTAGGGTAAAGGGTCACTCGAGTTCAAGACAAGTTTCAACAATGACAGATATAAGCAAAGATCCAAGCAAGTATTATTGATTATCAAGTTTAGTACACAAAATATGGCAGCCAAATGGTCACTCTAGAAGTCTGCAACAATAGTAGACAAGCGAAATGTAAAACAAAATTCTAGACTTTGACATGGGCTGACTTCTCCACATCGGCGGCACAGACGACTCTCGAGTCGGCACGCCCTTCGCCCTCCCCATTAACTGTGATAGCATCCACGGTCTTGGTAGCTTCGGCAGCCTCAGCATTCTACACAGATGCTTCGGCTGAGGGCCCTTCGGCATCCAAGTCGATAGGAAGAGGCACAGTTGTGTACTAAGGCGACTCTTTGGGAACACCGCAAGCCTCCAGAGCAGCCTTCCACCCCTGAACAACGAAATCTGCCTGGATCTCTGGCATCTCATTCTCAATGAAGTCCGCCACAGCATCAGACATGCCCTTCTTGTAGGCTTCGGCCTGCAACCGCTTCAACTCCTTTTCATGATGGACCTTCAGATTGGCCATCTGCTCCTCCAGCTTGGCGTTCTTTCCTTTCTCCATGCCCAGCCGATATTGCATAGTATCGGCCTCTAGGTCGGCGTCACGAGCCTGCTTCTTGGCCATGGTCAAGTCATCCAGAGCCTTGGTGCATTTCACCCTCCAATCTTTGAGTTCCAAATCGATGGTGTTGTACCGGGCTTCGAGATCCTGACAGTGGCTCAAGCACATCATAGTTTTCTGCATAGCCTGTAGACACATTGCAGAACACGCAATCATAAATCTGTAGATGAGCAATAGAGACAAATGTTTGAGAATACTTATAAAAGCCTCATGGGCCATCACGGAACGCATCAAGGTCGGGAGATCAGTCCCTTTGTACGACTCGACGTCTCTGGGCATCATCATCATGTCAACAAAGGTCTGAGCCACTTCCAGGTCCCCGGCTGAATCTGCAACGGTCAAGGGATCGGCTCCATTAACCAGGATCATTGGAGTCCAGGGAGCGGCCTTCTCGGTAGTCTTGGCCTTCTTCGTCTTCGATGACTCAGAAGGATCATCTTGGGAGCCCTTCCTGGGCCTTCGCCTTGGCAATAGAGGCATATCAGCTTCTGTAGAAGTCTCCTCGGAGACTAGAGTTAGGGGCTTTATTTTTTAGCTTGGGGGTTTAGTCTTCTTCGGGGCAGCAACTGGCTGCTTACTCTTCAACCGCATCAACTCACGAAGATTGGGGACATCTGGGTTGCGAGCCATCACGTCTTGTTCGATTTCGCGATCATCTTCGGAATGCCAAGTATGGGGAGATCGAAAGGGCGATTTCTCTGCACCAGATGAAGAAGATGACAAAGGGATACCTTCAACCGCGACAATAGTGACCTTGTTCGGCTCTGGCAATTCGAAAATTGGCACGCCTTCAGGAAATTCTTCAGGCAGATCGGCACCAACAACGGTAGCGTTGGGAATGGAGTTCTTAATGTGACCCCTGTAACTCATCGCGTATTTCAAAAGAATTTCGGGAGAACGAGCCCAACTCCAGCCCAGAGAACCTTTGTATTGGACGACTTTCTTCACGTCGTCAAGCTTTATCATTCTCTTGATCCTGTTCTTGTTGGCGTTCACAGCTGCACAAGAAAAAGACACACGATCAGTATTAGATACAGTCATTGCCGAGAAGGCGAACACAATAAAAAAGGACGAGATCGGGACACTAATGGATGACACCAAATCAGATGGAAATGTGAAACTTAGGGCGTTCTGGCTTGTCACGACCAATCTCCCAATTACCGATAATGATGAGGAAGTCATCGTCATTCCCTCGGTTAGAGTTTGTCAGATAAGTGACGATCCTTTCGATATGAGGTCGGTTCTTCAGATAATAGGCATTAGTGCCTTTCTAACCATATCGTAATAGAATTGGATTTTCCGAAGCCCTAAGTTCGTGTTGTTTATCCTATTAAGTTCGACTATACTGTGAATAATCCTATAGGTGTTTATGGAAGTCTGTATGGGATGCAGCCGATATCAACAGAGGACTTCACGAAGAAGGCGATTGAGGAAAAACTGGACTCTGCCCTCAATGATAGCCATCAACGGAACATGAAGGGTATCGGGGTCGTTCCCATCACGAGGAGTGGTAGGGTCATTTAGTTCAATAGCAACATCATGAGGGATATTGTATTGTCGTCGGAATTCCGCCATTCTTTCCGACGTATCTACTAACTACCTAAAGATCCCCATCGGGAAAAAGAAAAGGGGGACACATGGATAGAAAGAGAAAAGGTAACGAAGAGGATTCGAAAAATGACTTACAAAGGTCGACGAAAGGAAGCTTATCGATGACAGAACGACGATGAACTTATTGGAGACGAAGGAAACAAGGGAAGAGTAAAAGACAAATACTTATTTGTTTGAAATAAGATGGTCCCCGGAGGGGGGGCTGAACGATAAACGGTTCGAATTTCAGCACGCGCAAGAAGCGCTTAATCCCTAGACAAAAAGCCTGTCATGATGTCATGTTGTAATTAATGCGACATTGTAGATTCAAAATGACGGTTGAGAAGCAATATGCCCGGGGAGGAATATATTCAGAATGATTGTATTTTATGATAGCTTTACCTGATCCACCAGCTCGACGGATAGCAGCCAAAGGTAGGGGGCAATTGACGAGGGTAAAAATATAGTTGAGAAAATACATTTATCCCCCTCAACAAGAGATTTAGTTCGGTACCAAATAGAACGTACATCAGCATATACATGCCGATCACATGAGGGTATAGTCGACCTCAGAAGGGTTATCCATACTTTATTTGGGCCGAGAAGGTCGAATATCTAGCCAGTCGATCTGAGAAAGATGGTTTGGCAATCAGCCGACCTGAGAAAGGCGGCCTCACGTCTTGCCGACCTGAAAAGGGCGGTCCGAGATACCATCGACCCGAGAATGGCGATGGGTGACTGTCATCCCGAGATAAGACAGAATCCCGAATAAGTTGGAATACAGTTCTAACAGATATGGATAAGAGATCCACGACTAATTCAATTGATATGAGAAATATTAATTGAATGAAACTCTAATCATAGAAGATAACTACTTGATAGAAAATTATCTCATTAGTGGACAATTAAAAGGCACTTCACTCCAGTCAGAGTCTTAAGAGAATTAGGATTAATGAAAAATCTATAAATAAAGCTACACGTCAACAAAAAAAAGTACGTCTTAACTAGTGCATAATTTAGTTTGCTAATAGAGAATATTAGTTTGAGTTATTGATCATCGCATGAGCTTTCACCTAACTTAATCATCGAAGTGTCTTCCTGTCACAGCGGCAGATGGCTCTTTGACGATTTATTATTTTGCAGATCACAGGTCCACCCACATTAACAGTATTGTTTCTACTGAAAATTGAAGAATTAACTTTCCATCCTGATTGAGAAAATCTACCCATCCACAAGAACATATTATATACTTTAACCATAATAACCAATAAGTAATGAAATCTTAGGGCCTATTAGTTTCTAAAGTTAGTGAAACTAATTCAACGAGATGCATAAAAATATCACAAAAACGTAAAATATCATTTATGTTTAATAGAAATTAGATGGCAACTCTAATAAGGGTGATCAGTGCAATTTCATAAAGTTGAGGGTAAGTATCTATAATTATGAAAAGCCTTGATGAGTGAAATTACCCAATAAATAATTTAATCGAAAATACAAAAGAAGACACGATAAAAAAATATGTATATAGATGGGAATAAAATATTTATTTGTTGTTCATATCAAAGTTTCAATTGTATTTAACAAGTTTTATTGCTGCTTTAAGATATGACAAAGTTGAAAGAGAATTTAATTTGATCAGCAATCGTTAATTTGTACTTTTTTCTTAAATTTTTGAAATATCATATTTCCAAAATAAGCTAAGCTTTCAATATTAAAAGATACATAATTTTTACACACCCCTCTTGTCAATCTGTACTATTTTTCGTCTATATTATATAAAATTACTAAAATATTTTTTTATTTAAACACAAGACAAGAATAAAAAATATTTTAATAATTTTATATAATAAAAATAAAAATAAAAATGTGTGAAAATCAAATCGTTATATTTTTATCTATTGCCATCTGCCAACTCCCCCTGAAGTGGGCGCTTTTTTCTGCACGTGGCATGTCATGGTTGGTTTTATGGATTCGGGACAGTGCGCGTGTAGTGTGGATAAAACAATATAATTTTGCTCGCTTTAGTTGCGAAAACTACATCGTTTTATCTCATATATTTTGATAATAATTTACGTGATAAGTCAAAATAATATTATTTTGAGCACAATATAAATAAAAATTACATTATTTTATCTACACAACACACACTAAGATAACTGCATCACATCTCCCTAATCCCTATCAGCAATTCAGATGATCCAATGAGGTGGGACCATCGAAATCCGGATGTAATGGTGCCGAATTGCGAGATACACGTGGCGTAAGTACAATGGGCGAAGGGTGATAAGGCATGGAAGTACTATCCCTTTATAGATATTTTTTCCAGCGTCTCCCCTCTGCAACTATTTTGGGAAGCTGCATTAACTTCGCTTGTCGGTCTCTTAACTGTATGTATAACTATCCTTTTCTTCAGTACTTGTTCACAAAACCCATGTATTTGAACGCTTTTCGGTTTCATGTATCCCTGAGGTGTTTGCCTGTTGTGTTATTTTTCGTTCGCTGGCAAAGCGTTTGTATATATGCCTGAATGATATTGGGCTGCCCTTATGTCTCTTCATTGCTAGTCACCTGGCAACCAGTTGCTCAAGAAGCTTTTGCTCTGGGGTTCAACTATGGTCTGTTAACACAGGCTAGGGCGCCCTAGTTTTAATTGGGATCTGCTAGTGGACGAGCAAATTAACCCCGAACTAGTAGGTCCACTGATCCGGATAGTGATTCATTAACAAGAAAAAAAATGTTTCTTCGTGGGTGATGTTGTTTTATTTTGGTCCAATAGTTTTAACTTTTGTACTGGATTATCAAGATACTCAAATACTGTTTTACCTGCATAATCTTGAGGCCCATCACATTCACATCAGTTTATGCACACCGTGGTTAATCATGGAATGCCAATGTCATCTGATGGCCCCCCGATTAAAGCGGGCGTTGTATAGACTGGCTATTTAGCCTAAATTATTTATTATTTATTTTTATTCAAAAATTTTGTATTTATTATATTTTTATCATTTTTTTGGAGTTCTCATCAATTTTTTTATTTTTTTGGATACTTCTCGTCAGGAAAAACCACTAATCCATAAAAATTAAGCCCAAAACTAAAAAAATACAAAAAAAATTGAATAAAGACAAAAAATTCGTACAGTAGTCTGTACTTTATGGCAAATCAAGTATTTGTACTGAACTTGATGGCAATTGTCAGACAATAATCTTTGCTATTACGACTCATAGGAGAAATGCACTTGACATTTGCTGCATCCACCACCAAGTGGTTTTCATTTGGCTGAAGTCAATATCTCTACATTAATCATGTTACACAAAACTGCTGCTGA
>JABCMJ010003346.1:0-10601 GCA_014822125.1 Arbutus unedo
AGAAAGCAATGCCTCTCTATGTGGCTCAGATGTGAGTAGCAGTGACAAGATATTGATGTGTGCTAGGGTTCGCTTCAACTGCTCAATGACATCATACTCTCCCTTTTTTAAGACTTTGACAAACTCCACTGTCTCTTGCTCAGTAGCTTCTTTATTTTCTTTTTCTTTTTCTTTCTAGCTTGTTTGGGGTATATATCCTTCTAGAGTGTGTAAGACCCCCAATTTCATCTATTGCTTCTTCTTGGATAATGGCTGGCCATCCTGACTTGGATGGGTACATTCGCAAAGCTTGGTGAAGATTTGGTTTGGGTTGGGCTTTTCGTGGCATGGTGACTTTGGAGCGGATTGGTAGAGTGACTGGACGATGACGTACAGTTGGAATAGTAGTGTTGAGGCTTCTTGGTGGCTGATTCCCCAATATATCCTCTTCTTAAAGGTTCTCTGATCTTGATTATCATAACCTGCCATGGCTGTGAGCGGGCCGTCAGAAAGCCAAATAGGAGAAATAATAGTGCATGGCAATCCTATGAAGTAACTCGGATCATAATTGATGTCCTCTAAAACAACATGCACTCTGATGCTTAAAGAGCAGATTGGTCGTGACATTTGGAGCTGTTGGCTTCGCCACCTCTAGATTGATAGTTTGTGAGTCAATAAGATCTTGAATCCTGTTTCGAAGAGTCCAATAATTTTTAGTATCTGGCCAATCTATCCTAAGTGATAGACACATTTGGTATTTGGCTGATATGTGGGTGGTAACGGATTTAGCAGAGGTTCTGCTAGAATGGGGGTTAGATGACCAGAAACAACAAGTCGATTTAAATCCTCGGCCATGGGTATAGCAATTGCTGTATAATTTCTCCTTCCGGGAGGAGCTCTTCTTTGTTCAGGCAAGGGTGCTCGGTAAAAATTAGGTTGGTTTGGTCGATTTGGTGAGGGAGTTGGGAAATATAGAAAAGGTTGGTATGTAGTGTTCTGATATGGTGGAGGGGGTGGAAAAGGAGTTTGAAAATTTGGTGGGTATGGGGAATGATATCTTGGTGGAGGATTTGAGTTGTATGGTGGAGGTTGGCTGTTTCTTTTATTGCCCGGGATAACAAAAGCTATCTCAGGTTCTTTCCCCTTTCTCGGAGGGAACTTCTTGCTAAAAGGGGAAGATGAGCTGGTTGTCTAAGCTGCCATTTTAGAATAAGGATTGAGAATCTTTCCCGTCTTAATCCCATCTTCTATCATCTCACCTTGTTGGATTATTTCCATGAAAGATCGGCCAATGGAAGTACATAACTTCTCGTAATATATCCCTTTCCAAGTTTGGATAAAGAGATGAACATATTCGGTATCAGCTAGTGGCGGGTCCACTTGAGTGGCCAAAATTTTCGAATGTAGGGCATATGCCCGGAATAACTCCTCAAGCTCCTGCTTCATTCTGATTAAAAAGAGTTGGTCGACAATCAAATGAGTGTTGTGATGATATTACTTCATGAACTCTTGAGATAATTCAGCCCAAGTTCTGAAATGCCGGACATCTAGCCTGGAGAACCAGTGAGCTACTGGTCCTACAAAGCCATGTTGAAATAGCTGCATCATTAATTTTTTTGGGTTCAGATACCCACACAATGCCCCAGCGTAGAGCTGCAGATGGGCCATAGGATTGCTCATTCCATTAAACTTACGAAAATCAGGCATCCTGAATTTGGGTGGGAGTTGCATCTCTGGGAAGAAGCAGAGGTCTAAAAAGCTAGTGGAGATATAAGCATTGGTCCCCTGAATAAATTTTAGAGTCTCCTCTATCTGCTAATTTGTTGAAACATTGGGTCCACTTCTCAAGGAGGATTAGGGTCCCCTTGCTGACTTTCATAGTTCTTGTGTATAGGCATAAATGACATAACTGGAATAATGGGCGGTTGTTGTTGCTGTTGCCCCACTGATAGCCCAACAGGCATTGCCCCTATTGGTAGTGCAGGCATTGCCCCAGTCGGGAGTGTCGTAGAGATAGGGTTAGGCACACTAGGTGTCCCATGATTTGGTGCACTGAAAGTCCCTATCCCGACCTAATGAGTTAGGGAGGGAGTTGTGCTCTAATTGTATAGTGTCATAAGCATCATTTGTAGGTTTTCCATCTCCCTTTGAAAAACATTGAAATCTTCAAGGGAAATAGTTTCCTGACTAGACAACTTTGGTCGATTGGCCTCCTCTACCATGGTCCTAGATCTTGATCTCTTGATAATAATCCTCCTAGAGGGAGAGAGAGAACGAGATTGACAAGCCGTGTTGCTTTGTTACCTTGTATTAAGAAAACAAAAGCACCAGGTCAGTTTGATGTCCATAGAATGGGTGGGTCCAGAATGTACAGTCGAAGGCAATAATTATTAGTGCCACTACTCATATGGACTTTCATATTTTCTGTAGTTTGGCTGGTATTTCGGCATGACTCCGGTATATGATCTAAAATTGTGAGAGTATCTAGTCCATATGATAATGGTCCTACACCTTGACAGTATGTCCTGAACACTAGCCTAAAGCTAGTTAGGATAAGAAATATTGGTTGATGTTTCTGAAAATTTTTGTCCTCAACATAATTAACTAAGATTCTCTCTAATTTTTCATGAATTTTCCTATTATGGTTTTGACTCGACTCTTTTTTGAGGGGTACTACATGCAGTATGACGGCTTGGTTTTTGCTAATGCATTTCTAGCATGGCTTTCAAGGTTCTCAAATCTTCAAACATCCGGCTCCGTAAAGGGTACCACCTTTGGTTGGTGATTTGGTTGGAGTATCCTTTTCGATGAAAACTGTTTTTGGCTACAAAAAAGCACCATTGGCAATCGACATGTACTTCGAACCCCCTCCTAATCCTATGGGTAAAAACAAAAGGTAGAATGTAGATTGAGAAGAGAGTTGAAGTATGTTGTGTTGAATGTGATGTATCCATATGCTGAATATATATATTTTTTACTTTGCAAATATTTGGAGAGAATTCTTTCAGAGAAATACCAAATATTAGTAGCAAAATAAAATGCATGCCTATTCCCTTTTTTTTTTTTTGCAAAAGCGCACTGAAAGACAACCACAAAAATGATATTAGTAACAAGTCAAGGATAATTCAATGAAAATTTATATGTAAAAATTTGAAAAGCCAAAATCTATTAATAAGGAAGAACAAAAAATTTGCATATGACACCACTCATTAGCTTGCGTTACACCGTAACTTTACCCAATGGGGTATGTTAATGGTTTTCGCTAAAAAGAGTTACAATTTACAAATTATTTTATTAATCCTTAAGTTCCAGCGGAGTAGCTAGCTGTCGCGCTCGAAAAATTTTCAGCCCCCATCACGAATAAGAATTGTTAAACGGGATATAATAATTTTTTGACTTGATATGCGACAAAAAATAAAAATTGTTTAGCAGCTGTGACTTATTTAAAATTCAGTGTCACCACTTGACATAGAGATCGGGTGTATCAAGTCACCCTTTAAAGCCATTTTCGAAGAAAATGTTTTTGGAAAAATATTTTAATTTTGACTTAGAAATACGATTCTGTTTATAAAATGACTCATTTTAAAGAAATTTGATCTTGAAAACAGAGATGGGTCCGAAAATTTACTGTTACAAGTTGGGCAAGTGTTAGACACCCAACATTGCCCTTTCGGTGCTTGATTTTTTCATACGAATTTTATTTTATTATCATGGCCAAGGTGAATAAACATCAAGTGATTGATTGTATAACTGGATAAAAAGTGAAACAGGAAAATCAAGGGCAAGGCCTTGGCTTATGTAATTCAGCTATCGGTGACAAAATGTTAAACCGAACATATGTTAAATTTTAACCAAAATATGGTATGCAAACTAGAATCAGCATGTCACGTTTCTATTCCTGAGGTGTTAGGTACCATAAATTCCTAGTGTAGGAACTTTCAAGTTTAACAGTAGTCCGATTATGTTTTATTAATGAATTACCATATTAACCTTTATTGAGATTGTAATATGATATTTCGGCCTAAATCAAGTTAGCTATTATCACATTTTCGTTCATTTCCCGCTGACTACCTTTGTCATCAGTGTTCTGAAAATTTCAAGGTTAATTTGGTGTAAAGTGTCAATATCATTCCGATAATCTTTTGACATGCAAAACGACATAAACTGTCAATTTTCACGACATACTTTTATTTGAGATTATCGAGATTAAAGACTAGGAGACATGGACAACACAACAGCTATTTATATTTCTCAATTTTTAGGTAGGACCCATATTTGCTTAAATTTATTTTTTATCTGTAATCTTTCATCCCGACAGCTACTCGGTGCACTGGCAGTTCAAATTTTAGAATGTGCTTGAATTCATTTTTATCCATAATATTTCATCGCGGCAGCTACTCAATTCATTGATAGTCCAAATTACAAAATATAATTGAATTCATTTTTATCCGTAATCCTTCATCCCGACAATTACTCAATTCATTGACGGTTCAAATTACATAATATAATAAATATCACTTCGATCACGATAATCTGTCGCCAAAAAAATAACGTGCACTGTCCGTTAAATTTTCATTCTAAAACACTAGCTGCCTATGTCACCCATGTGTTTACGGAATTTCGATATTATTGGAATTTTTAGCTAGGTGATATAGATAGCGTGTCAGCATGAACTAACGATCATTATTCATATTATTTAGTTATGAAGTAACATATTTTTGCCTTTATTGATTTTATGTGAAATAAAAAAAAGATAGCAGTAACTATTACGGGAAGACAGGAAAGGGATAAAAATAGAAAAATATTACAGGAATCAGGAAAGGAAAAAGTTAAAAGTTAACTCCAGCAGGTACCGACGCAAACGAGCGATATGCCAATAATATAAATATTAGCTTTGAGAAAATTTGTATAGCAAGGATCCTAGAAACCTTGTCATAAAAATCTCACATAAGTTAAAAATTATGAAAAGTACATTGGCATAGGCCAACACCGACTTTCACAATTTTAACCTCGAAAAGGTGACAACCTGACATTTTAGAAGTGTGGACTAGGAATCTCCAAAAATGGACTAGGGATCCTCGAAGTGCGGACTAGAGATGCGGAGACCAGCTTTCCCGAGTGTGAGATTTACATTGAAAATAAAATAAAAGAGAAAGATAGAGAGATAAATAAAGAAAATGACAAATAAAGCGTAAAGTTGACTTCGTGGCCGATATACTTTTTATTGATTCTGAATTTGATAAATTACAAAGAAAGATGAAAAATACTCAAAAGCCTAAATAAAACCATAACTCGACATAACGTTAAATTCAAGATCCTCATTATCTCGAGCTATGCTAATATAAATAGTTGTTAGGATTTTTTTTGAATCCTGATGGGGATTCGACGGAGCCTCCTCTTGATTTTTGACTAAAAACCCTAATTGTAGACCTAGAACTAATATTGTTCAATTCTCGGAAATCCGAAACTACAAAGCTTTAGATTATTTGAGGTGGAACATGAAGAAGTTCTTCGGAGTCTTGGGGGCTCTCGGGTTTTAACAAAGCTTTTGCTTTCAATTTCTAACAAAACTCTTGGTTTTGCTTAATTACAAAACTGCCATTTTTTGATATTTAAACTACCATGTTATTTTTTGGATTTTGGCCTATCAAATGAAGTTGGATTCAACCATGGATACTGTTGTTAAATTCATGTCATTGAGACGGAGAATTTGACTATACCCCTTTGCTTTTCAAGCGTGTCGGCCTTAGAATCGAATTCTCAAATTGACACCAATATATCACTGAATTCTTTGAGGTGTGATTTTTTTGCCCACTGACTTCGGACTGATCCCTGGGTTAACCTGACAAACTCGTACTGCCACGCTTGTCAATAACCCATGCTTTTTGAAGCCTTGATACATCATTTCATAAATCGTGTCCTCCCAAGCCCTCTTTTGAATAATCGAAAGAAGATGTTAAAATCATCCAATTTCAATCTACTTACTATTAACGAACTCGTATCACTGAACTGATTAACAATATGAGATTTTTGTGATGTACTGATGCAGCCTGATGAATGGTGACCCCGAATCCTTAATCTTTATAAGGGCAAAATCGTCCTTGTGTGCGTCTGGCTTCTCTCAGGCTCTTCTAAATATCTTGTTTTGAAGGAGATGAGTGGTGGGGGAAAATGTGGTATCAACACTTGTGCACAACATCAACAAGGGTTAGAGTACGTCGAAGCCATATAGCAACCCAGGTCAGAATTAGCAATGGAGGAGCCGAACATCAAGACTTGCTTTGGGTGTGGCCAGCTGGGCCATATTCAGCCTTATTGCCCTTAGGCAAGTGGGGGTAATTATTAGAAGCCAGCAGGTAATGTTCAAAAGGGTCAAGGAGGAGGTCAGCGATAACAAGTGCCCCAAGGATAGAATCGGGTAGTTGTGAAGGCAAACAATCAGCCAACTATTGGAGGTAGAATGTTCGCACTTGAAGGGGAAGAGGAGCAGGACCCAGTAGTTATTCAAGGTGACCTTGTATTATTAAATACTTTGGTATAAGTGTTATTTGATTCGGGTGATTCACATTCTTTTATATCTACGTCATGTGTGGCTTCTTTGGGATTTGTTATGGAACGACTCGGGAAGACGTTTAGTGTAGCGACACCTTTGGTAGTCCAGGTATCTGTAGGACTTATACGTAAGGATTGTGAGTTAGAGGTGTCTGGGTTGCGTTTGTCATGTGATTTACGAGTGATTGGTATGTCAAACTTTGATGTTATTCTTGGGATGGATTGGTTGTCTGCACACTGAACCTTGATAGATTGTCATCAGAAGTGGGTGATTGCAATTGCTACAGTTGGTACTTGTTCCACGTTTAAGGGGGATAGACAAGAACCCTCTTCTACTATTAAAAGATTGAGATGGCACCGAAACCTAACTGGATGGATAGCAAGCTTGATGCTTGATGATTGATGAGGAAGACCTTAAGGAGTTGGATCTGCCTAAAGTCATGTGCGAGTACGCTGATATTTTTCCAGACGAGTTGCCTGGTTTAGCACCGCACCGAGAGGTAGATTTTACTATTGAATTTCAACCCGGGATTAGTCTAATTTTGGTGGCAACGCACTAGATGGCACCTGCCAAGCTTAAAGAGTTGAAGGTTCAGTTGCAAGAGCTATTGGATAAGGGTTTCGTTCAACGTAGTACTTTTCTATGGGGAGCTCTAGTATTATTTGGTAAGAAGAAGGATGGAACCTTAAGGCCATGTATCGACTATCGACAGTTGAATGGAGTTACGATCAAGAATTGCTACCCGTTACTGAGGATCGACAATTTGTTTGACCAACTACGAGGATCGAGATGTTATTCAAAAATCAACCTAAGGTCAAGTTATCATCAGCTATGAGTCAGAGAGGAGGATATCTCAAAGACTGCGTTTAGAACCCAATACGGACACTATGATTACGTAGTCATGCTATTGGGACTGAGCAATGCACCGGTAATCTTTATGAGCCTTATGAACATAATCTTCACATTATACTTGGATCAACTTATGGTGGTGTTTATTGATGATATACTGATCTACTCGTCATGGGAGAAGGAGTATGAAAAGCACTTGAGGATAACATTGCAAGTGTTACGAGACAACCAACTATATACTAAGGCGAGTAAGTGTGAATTTTGGTTGAAGGAGGTGAAGTTTCTTGGGAACGTCATTTCAGAACAAGGAATTGTTGTGGATTCTAGTAAGGTGGAAACAATCTTGAATTGGAAACAACCTAAAATAGTGTTTGAGGTTTGGAGTTTCTTGGGACTCGTAGGCTACTATCGGAGGTTCATTGAAGATTTTTGCACGTTGGAAAGACCAATGACCTATTTGACTCAGAAGGGGGTCAAATTTATTTGGGACGAGGCATGCGAGCAGTCTTTTCAAGAACTGAATAGGAGGTTAACTATTGTGCTGATATTGGTGATTTCAACCAGAGAATAGGGATATGAGGTATATTGTGACGCTTCGAAGGAAGTTCTTGCAAGAGTTTTGATGCAAAAAAAAGAGAGGTTGCCTGTGCATCGAGGCAGTTGAAGCCACATGAGAGAAACTACCCAACTCATGATTTGGAGTTAGTAGTAGTGGTGTTTGCACTGAAGACTTCGAGGCATTACTTGTATGGGGAGAATTTTGTGATTTTCATGGTTCATAAGAGTTTAAAGTATCTCTTCACCTAGAAAGACTTGATATGCGACAGAGAAGGTGGTTGGAGTATTTAGAGGACTATAGTTTCACTATGTCATATCATCCAGGGAAGGCTAACGTCATGGCTGACGCTTTTAGTCGCAAGTCTAGAGACACGGTAGCAACTTTAGTAATTCGAGAATAGAAGATGATGGAAGCTCTCAGTGAGTTTAGTTTGCAGCTGTCTACATTAAAGCCGGAGCTTTGTGCTGTGAAAGTTACACCAAAACTACATCGAAAGATATTGAAGGTGAAGATGCTTGATCGAGAGACATATTTCTTCAAGCATCGTCTAACGTTAGAGTCCCTCTAGCAGTTGGTTATACATGAAGATGGGAGTTTGAGATTTCAAGGTAGGGTGCTTGTTCTTGATTTCAGGATGCTACGAGAATCAGTGTTGAAGGAATTCCACAAATTGAGTTTTTCCGTACACCCAGGAGGTGTCAATATTGGTGGAGTGGGATGAAAGCGGATGTGACAAGATTGTTTCTACATGCCTTGTTTGTTAGCAGGTCAAGGCTGAGCACCAGAAACTGGAAAGAATGCTTCAACCCTTGTCCATTCCGGGTTGGAAGTGGGAGCACGTCACTATGGACTTTGTGACGGTTTTACCCCAAATAGTGAAGAACAATGACGCTATCTGAATTATCGTCGACAGGTTAACAAAGAGTGCACATTTTTTGCCAGCAAGGGTGTTCGATACCTCGAGTCTTACAGTCACCTTTACATCAACGAGATCATTCGATTGCATGGAGTACCTATATCTATCGTGTCAATTTGAGACCCCCATTTTGTATCTCAGTTTTGGTAGAGTCTACAGTCAGCTTTGGGCTCTACCTTATGTTATAGTGTAGTGTTTCACCCGCAGACTGATGGATAGTCCGAGCGCATAATTCAAACGTTGAAAGATGCTTAGAGTTTGTGTGTTGGAATTCACAGGAAGCGCAGAGAGACATCTACCACTAGTCGAGTTTGCTTACAACAACAGCTTCCAAGCAAGTATTGGGATGGCACCTTTTGAAGCATTGTATGGAAGATCTTGTCGATCATTGGTATGCTAGACAGACGTTGGAGAGACTAGTCTTATTGGACTGGACCTAGTTCATGAAACGACAGAAAAGATTCAACTCATTAGGCAACGACTTTTGACCGCCCAGAGTCGACAAAAGAGCTATGCTAACAAAAGGAATTGACCACTAGCCTTTAATGTTGGAGATCACGTGTTTTTTAAGATTCGACCGTGACAGGGACTTATTCATTTTGGCAAGAAAGGGAAGCTATCACCTAGATTCATTGGGCCATTCGAAGTGTTAGAGTGAGTGGGAGAAATAGCACATCATATTGCTTTACCACCACAGCTGTCTAGAGTTCACAATGTGTTTTGTTGAGGCCGTAATATACTTTGTATAATGGCTCAACATGTTCCTATTAAGTTTCCGTGCGGTACTTAATAATGCACTTCGGGTAGTTTTTCTCCAATTTCAAGTTTTCTATGAAGAGAAAGGTGTTTTAGCGATGAATTGGTAGAATCAAAATGTTCGGGGAAGCTCCCGACACACAAGGAAGGATGAAAGTGCGATTGAAAGGAGCACCGAAACCGAGGGTATAGCGAAACACGAAGAGAATTGAAGAAATTAAGAGAAAAAAGAAGAATTTGTATGATTGGTTAAACGAGGAAGAAAGTCAACAAGATAGTGTGTGACCAGTCACGCACATGCAAAGCATAGCCGTGACCAGTCACGTGAAAGAAGAAAAATTCCAGCAACTCTGGGTGACCAGTCACGCGACATCAGATGGATTCCGTGACCAGTCAAGCCAAAAAGCAAGGAAGTCAGTGAGTTTGCGTGACCAGTCATGCGCAATAAGCCAAATTCCATGACTAGTCACGCGGATCAACCTCAAATTCCAGTAACTTCCTGTAACCAGTCACACGCACTCAAGCTCAACCCGTGACTGGTCAGGCTTTCACACACGAATTTTATTTATAATATCTTTTTATTTTATTCAATTAATGAAGAAATTTATTTTCCATTAGAATTAGGAAACCTCTTCCTAAATTTTCTCCTAGGTTTTGTCCTATTTAAAGACCTAGGAGGCTTAGACTAAGAATATACAATTTCCTAGCATTAGTTTTCAATAAGTTTTCATTGTTCAAGCAATAAAATTCTAGCAATTTCTATTCCAAGTTCATTCAATTATTCAAGTTCTGTTCAAGTTTCCGGTACGTTTATCAGAAATTTATTGCGTTCATCAATTCTAGTAAGATGCCTTCAATTTATTATTCCGTTTTTAATTTTAATATGCTAGGCTAAATCTATTAGGCAAGATCCAAGGATGAATTTCATCCCATGATTTACGGTTTCAACATCTTCTCATAAGTTTTCACCGTTTATTCAAAATCGATTC
>JABCMJ010003350.1:0-10986 GCA_014822125.1 Arbutus unedo
AAAAATAAAAAATTACAAAAAAATTCACATAAGAAAGAAAAAATAATTTAATAATCTAGTCCAAATGAACCCTTAAGAAGTTAGTTTGACATAAATTAATTGTTTTTAGGACAATGACCTCTGCTCATTGTTGGCAAATTTATTTTAATTTTTTATTTAAATATTTTAGTTTCAACGAGATTATTCAAAAAAGAAAAGAGTTCAAACCGAATTTCAATAAAAAGTTCAGAAAAAATATTCAATTTTGGAAATATATATTAATTATTTTTATATTCAGTTAACTTTCTTTAACTTGTGTTTATAATTTTTATATTTTTGAATCTCTCTCTCTTTTTTTTTTTTTTGATAAATGAGAGTTGTTCGAGTTAATTTATACACATTTTGATTTATTTTCAATGAATCAATTTTACAGTTCAATAACAAAAATTATAATTAAAACAAAAACAAAATTCTATATGGTCTGAGGCTCATAATTTAACCAAAGAGGTTCCAAATTTAAAATATTAGAAAATAAATTTTTTTAAGTCCAATCTCACAAATGATGTTTTCTCTCACTCTTGTATTCATTTCAACGTCGTCCGCACTTCTTCTCTCTCAAATGATGTTTCTTCCACTCTTTTCAAGTCCAATCTCACAAATTACTGAAAATATTTCCCTAAAATCTGGCCACAGATCTTCCATTTCTCCATTCTCTCTACTTCCAAAATCTTTGTTGTTTTCTACTATTTGGTAGTTCTATATCTATAGCTAAATTCTTCCAAATTTCTCTCTAATTCCCCTCAATGCAACTCGAGCTTCCTTTGTGGACGCATAATTCAGGGGCTTTTCAACTCATTTTCGCCGAGGGCATCTCGAATTTCCCTTAATTTTCTATTTTTCTTCCTTCAGTTTTTAGCTTCTGAATCTAAAGCTTCTGAGATAGGTTTAGGGTTTTAATTCGTCGACATAAAGCACGTCTTACTCCTTCTCACGTTTCGGACAGTTCTATATAAGGTAGATGATACTCTCTCTCTCTCTCTCTCTCTCTCTCTCTCTCTCTACTTTTGGAAGATTTTTGTATGTACATATGGTTGGTTTAGTTTTGTGTGTGTGTGTGTGTGTGTGTGAAAGTGTGCATAATCTGATGTGTGATGTTAAGATTCCTAGTGGATAGAGTTTTTTTTTTTCAATTAATTAATGTTTCTTATTGCTTGATTTGTTAGCCGAAGAGTAATCTCATATTCCCCAGCTGTAATAGACATTGTCCACTTTATATGAAAATTTTAAGGCATTTTCTAGTGTAAATGACTGCATTTATGCAGCGATATTATGTCTGGTGGAAAATAGGTTTCTGAGTGCACTGTTCAGCAGCATTTGAGCTTTTCAGTTTTAGAGTAATGGCGATGAGTTCTTGTGTTTTACATTATTCTTTTTGTTGTCGTCATGTTGTGATTATTGTCAACGCCGTTTGGTGATAACATCTTTTGTAGTAATTATTTGCGTCTTTCGTAGGATTTATGAATTTTGCTTCTAATTCATCCTGGGAGGAAGATACACCTGCAAAAAATATTTTTACCTTTGCGGAATGGTAGAGTTAGCCCCAATTGAATATAAGATGGGAGAAAATATTTTAAGGTCCTTTGGACATGGTTTGCGTAGATTGGTTGATGTGGTGGTTAGAAGAGTGATATGGTTACGGTAGATACTAGCATTAAGGGGGGAGAGGTAGACCACATTAAAATTAGAGCCGGTAATTTGTAAGGATCTAGTTTTTTTTGGACATCACGGCATGATGCCCTGGACAAAGCTCAATGGGAAAACCAGATTTACACAGCGGGCACCAATTGACCGAGACTTAATCTCGGTTTTGTTTGGCTTGGTGTTGTTGGTATTTGTATATGCAATAGCATTTATACAACTTGCAGATTCCGTACAGGAAAAATAGCTGGAATGCAGTTCTCACACCTGTGTTTTCCTGTTCCAGAAAAATTAGCTCAGTTGGTTGAAGTGGAATATATGGGAAACAATGGGAAACAATGGGATGTCAAGCTTAATCAGTCATTAACTGTTGCTGGGATTAGATCCTTTTTAGAGTTTGGTCTGTGTATATGAATGTGTTTTTGACTATGTTACAAACCATTCTCTGAGAGATTCAGTTGGCAAAAGGTCATGTGGAAGTTCCATGTTGAACTCTCATCGTTCTGTGCTCATGTAAATTTGGCTGCACTCGTCTTTGATTTGTTATGTAGCAGTTCAAGGCTTCTAGATCAAGAAGGGAGACTGGCCTAGATTGATTGTCTTTTTGCTGGAAGTGGATCAGTTTTTGCAAACTCTAGCTATTAGCCATATCTCGACCAATGATGACACTACAAGCATACAACAATGCCATTGCGAGCACTTGTCTGCTCATCACCACCTTCATGATTGTATTGCCCAATGTTTTCAACGGCATTTTCGAGGCTCGTCTTGGGGCAAGGCGCACCATGAATGCCTTTGGGCGCATATTTTTGGGCATTGAATCACACAGGCTAATGCACCGAAGATGGAGTCATATCGAGGCGTACGTCTTTTACGCCGGAAACCGAAGGCGAAGGCCTTAGAGGGAAAGAGGAAACTTATTTTTTGAGTTTAAGTTACTGAACTTTGTCACATGGTTTTTAGTTATAGGCTTATAGAGTTTTTAAAGGTTGCATCCATTAATGCACTATGTTTTTATGCCATAACATGTTTTTTTGGTAATTTTATTTTCTTTTTCCTTATTTTTAGTAATTTTAATTAATTATTTTTTTATAAATAATGAAAACTCAAAAGGCTTATGCTGAACGCCTTGAGACTTATGCCTCGCCTCATGAGAGGTCAACTGCCTCGCTTGCACTTTCGCCTCTGATAACATCGATATTGCGCTTGGGATGCCCCTAATTATCACCTCTCTCTTCACCGACCTCCAAGGTATCTAAAAAGAAGTATGAGAACCTGGCTAATAGTCCAAATGTTATCACGCCATGTGTTTATGGTTGTGGTTCCTGCTCATGATAGCTCCTGTGTAGATTTTTTTGTATGCACCATAAATTCCTCATTGAGGAGTAGAATACATCAATGCATTTGCCAAGGCAGAGATTCATGATGTTTCTTAGTCCTGCGATGTTATAAATGTATATTCTTGGGTGTCACTATCCCAGAAATAATGCAGAGTATTAGGTATTATCTAACTCCCACCGTTTTTCTATATGTTTTCTTTATATGTGGCTGATGTTTGCTTTTCAGGTAAACTACCCAAACTTATTAAGTGTAAGAAGGTCAGAAACAAACATTTTGGCCTCGGTGAATTTGATGTCCGAAAGCGTCACAGATGAATACTAGAGACAATGAAGAGATGCAGTTGACTTACGCTCAACTGAAATGAAGAACATGCAGGTTCAGTTGTTAAGATTTTAACAAAGCTTGTTAAAAGCCTTTATGTTCAAATGTTTTCTTTTTCTCAACTTTGCTTCATAATTTCTTGTTTAATCAGACTTGGAAAACACTGAATGCTTAATTTGGGAGCCTACTTTTGTAACCCTAGTCATGTTGCAGCTTCTGTTCAATTTCCTAGGAATCTTCTTTCGGCTAGTACTCTTTTCCAATATTAATGCTGAATGTGTTTGATTTATTGTAGTTCCTTTTATCATAATCAAGTAAATGAAACTTTTACAGGATCCACAGAACACACCGGAACTTCAATCCTCAACCCAGGCTTCACACGAGTCCCAGGGTGACCAACACAACAATGGTACAGAGGCTCCTGTTGGAGACTCTGGTTCAGTTTCCACTTCAAGCCATGATAATAGGAAAGTTTCCCGGGAGGATATTGAACTTGTAAGATAATTCTGTTCCTTTTTAGAATGATTTCTGCTATCACATATGGTGTTTCTTAGTTTCAAACTTCATATGGTTTGTTGCAGGTCCAGAATTTGATAGAACGGTGTCTGCAGCTGTATATGAATAAAGATGAGGTGGTAAAAACCCTCTTGAATCGTGCAAGGATAGATCCTGGATTTACGACCTTGGGTGAGCATGTTCTGACATTTGGAGAAGTCATTTATAGTTCTCACTTATCGTCCTTGTGTTAATTGTTAACTGTATTTTGGTTGCTCACCAATTTATTCTTAAATATGGAATTTTCATGAAACCAATCCAAGATGGTCATTAGTCCATGAATTTTGAATCAATAGTTTGTTATGACTGTAGATATGTCCCTTGTGAATTTTGTGATTTTCTTTTTGAGCTAATTCAGTCAGATTACTTTCTCTACAATTCTCTTGTGGCATTCATCTAATTGTAGCTATTTACCAAGCAACTTTTCATCAAAAGCATTTTATTTGGTTATTCAGTTTGGCAGAAGTTGGAAGAAGAGAATGCTGACTTTTTCAGGGCTTATTACATAAGGCTAAAACTGAAGAAACAAATTATCTTGTTCAATCATTTGCTTGAGCATCAGTATCATCTGATGAAGTATCCTGTACCTCCGAAGGTCCCTTTGGCTCCGATACAGAATGGTATTCACCCTATGCAAGGTAAATTTTCGCTTTGCATTCATATTGCCATAAAAATGCAAAAAAAAAAAAAATTGCTGTTGCCGGAATAATAACAGGATTACAGATAAACTGCGTATCTTTCACGACCATATGTTGTCATGTTTCTTCAGTAAGACAAGCTATTTGATTTGAAATGGTGTGAAGGATCAGTTGGGTCAAATTGGTTATTGGTTTGCTAAAACTATCTTGTTTCGTTTTAAAAACGATTCTCATGTTCTAAGTTGTTCTTTGCAAGCTATTACTCCTTCAATCTGCATAGGTATAGAGAGTTGTACGCTTGATGCTCCCATCATTATGGTTGTAAGAATCTCACCGACAGAAATATTTCTTCAGCTGACAGGTTAAAATGATGGACACCATTAATAATTTCGTTCATTTGGATAAAAAATGTGTTAAAGTCGAATATTAGCATCATATTTGCTGTTATCACCAGCTCGTGTCACAGACACTGATGCAAAAGTGACCTCATGCATGAGCTAGACGCCAAATAGCCAAAACCACAAACTTTTGACTTTAACTAAGATTGTCCATATCAGGCAGTACAGGTCTTGATCTTTTCAATGTAATTTGCTACTTGAACCATGAAAAGATAGCATGTTTCTTATAGTATTGATGATCTCTTCAACTTCAATCCCAAACTCCCCTATGGATGCCAAGTGAAATCAACTCTTAGAATTATCTCTGGGATCTAATTCTTTTTAAGGATCTTACATTACCAGCAATAAGATCAATTCTGTGCTAGGAGAAGACAATTTTGATGCTGAAGTCCTTAAAACAGGGTTTTTCCTCCCTAGTTCTCTTCTTTCATCTTTTGACTGGAGGATAAAATGAAATGTGGGGATACTGTGAGTCAGGAATGGTTTAGGTCTGGCATATGGTTGTCTTACATATGATTGAAAAGTTTTATGCTCTTAGGGGTTTTGTCAAGAGTATTCTATTGATGTCATCATCTTTTAATACGGCGTGTTCTGGTGCAGTTAACAACTTACCTATGGGATACCCCGTCCTACAGCACCCACCGGTTCCAGCTACAGGTCAACCCCATCTTGATTCCATGGGCTGCGGAATATCTAGCTGTCATGTGGTTAATGGAGTGCCTGCACCAGGCAATTTCCATCCTATTCGGATGCATTCTGGGAATGAGTGAGAATCCTTTTCAATATTCACCTCATTTTTCTTGTCGATACCCCCGCCTCCACCCACCCCCCAGGCGATCATGTCACTTGGTTTATTTCACTTGGCTTATTCTTTTCAAGTTGAGTTTTGTATGTAAGGTTATGTATATGATAGGGTAGACATTTCCATGGGTATAAATGCTTGTGTGATACCAGTTATACTTAGGTAACATGTCAGATGTGTGGAAGAGGACCCATGGATAGTCAAACAGCACATCGGGCCCTTTTGAGTCTGTAATATAATCAGCTGAGTGGGTTGGCTAGATACATCAATAATGATCCTTTACGTCCAATTGAGCTTATGTCTTTGGCCACCTCCTTTGAGTCCCATTCACTTGAGGTTTCTTTCTACTTCCAGTAATACAGCTTGATAGAAATTTTGCTAATTTCTGTTCCTTTTCTTTTGTAAGTATGGTAATGGACAGCAGCACAGCTGATATCCCACCAGCTCTCCCACCAAGCAGTGCCATGTCAGACATGGCTGTGAGCCCTCCGTCAGTGGCATCTACTGGCCATTTCCCCTTTACTGCTTCAGAGATATCAGGCATGGGAGTAGATACGTCAGGCCTTGACACAGCATTTACTTCTGATGTCGCGAGTTCAGTGGGATTGCAGCTTCCACCAGATAATGGGGTGGGGAATTCTAGAGAGTCCCTCAGATCACTGGCTCAGATACCTTGGAATTTTAGTTTTTCTGATCTGACAGCAGATTTGTCAAACTTGGGAGGTAATTTGGAGCGGTTTTCAACTGCTATATGCCTAAGTAATGCAAGTTGTAATGTTTTTTGGTTTTGAGTCTCTGACTAGCTTTGTAGAATCCACTGTAACTGTGAGTACATCTTTTTGGAGCTTGACAGTTTAAATTGTTTGTCCCGTTAATTTGGCATGTAGGTGTCTAGTTTTGATAAGCAATTGGGTATTTCATCAGTAGAACAACATTAGAATGAAAACCATTTGGGGAAAAAATTCCTTCGTAACCAATGGCATTTCTTCCAGAAAGGAAATTGGGGCGTCAGCAAATTGCAAGCTTGTGATCTGCAATTATCGTCATCTTTAAAACATACAAGTTTGGAATGACCTGCTTTTTGGTGGAAACTGTGGCTTGTTTGTGTCTACAATCCAGTAAACTATTTATCAATGAGGTTTCTTTACCCTCTGTGATATGCTAGATGTTTTAAACCTATTTGGTTTGGTGGTGGATTTAGGCTGCCAATGTTCTGCAGGCATGGATACCCATTTAAGATCAGATCTGAATATGGAAGAGTCTATAATGCTGCGATTGCATTGATTTCTTGTTTTATTTTGTTGGTTCTTTATTGTTTTTCTTTAAGCTTTTGTTCTCTTTTCTATTGTTCATTGCTTTACAAAATTCTATGCCTTACCTTGAAATTGGTTGCAGATCTAGGAGCCTTGGGAAATTATCCCGGTTCCCCCTTTTTGCCTTCTGATTCAGATATTTTACTTGATTCCCCAGAACCAGAGGATATAGGTTAGCAGAATCTTATCTCTTGCTGAAGTTTCTGCATAATTTTCCTGCAAATGATAAAATCATACTAATTTTCCAGTTTTGGATATGTATAGCTTAAGAGAAATGGTTACAAGCTCTTCAAAGGTAGTAGCGGTACTAGTAGCTGCCAAGGAACCTCATGTTCAAACAACTTTGGTTTTGGTTTTTCAAAGTCATAGAAGACATCTGGGGGGGAAAAGAAAGTTGTACCAGACAACTAAGGCGAAACAACATAGAATTCTCACCGTTAAAGATTAGAAAATTGATATTCCCATACTTCAGAACAATATATTGTGCAAGTCACCGACAGACTTTGTAGGAAAAGTCGATGGTGAAATTTTGAAATGGCAGTATGTGACTGGTGTAAGTGGCTGAAGTTGCATAGTAGGTAGGCAACATATTAGGTTAGTGACTTTTGAGGCTTAAAGCAGCTGCTTATAGCTTTTTTATACACGGGAGCCCATGACAGCATCTTTGGTGCAGTTTCCTTTTATAGTTTGTGCTCCCAAAACATCTTACATATGATCAGTCATTTTGATTGTACCTTACTTCCTTTGTTGCTTATTGCTTAACTCGTTTTCGCTGGAAAGCAACTAAAATTTATGCCCAGTAGAATCGTAATAAAATTCCCCTATCCCTCATCCGATATTCTTACACTTTCAGTCTCTGTGTTTCAGTGGAGGAGTTCTTCGTTGATTCAGCTCCAGGGCCACCAAACTCTCAGTCTGATGAAGAGAGACCCTAGATTACGCGAGGCCCTTTCAATTATTTAGGTTAGGGTATGCTGCTTGTACAATAGAAGCAAGAGATGATACTGTGATATTATGGTTTTTAGCTAGGTATTCATGGTTTAACTATCAACCTTTTTGAGCATTTGAGGTTCAGTAATGTGGTGAGATCTATATTTGCTCTCGGTTCATGATGTAGTATTAGTTTGATTTTTCATAAAGCTTGACAGTCTTATTATGTATGTGATCATTGAGTCTGTCTTATTACCACTTGGGCGACCAATTCATTTATTGGGAAATGATTTCTGCACTCACTCTTATCCTTTTGCACTCATTTTATTATCCCTATTCATGTGAAATCATGATACTCTTTTCTTTGTTCAGTTTTGTTATTTTTCAGATTAAAATTATTGAATTAGAATGAGAATCTTAAAAGTGTTTGAATAATAACAAACAAAATAGATTTTATATAAGGATAGTGTATAAATTTGTATAAAGAATTCAAAAAGCTCATCTAAAATTAACTTTGGAATTATGTATTTTCCCGTTTATTTTTTCAGAATGCGTTCTTATAAAATGCATACTATAATTTGTTTTCAAATACCAAAAATAAAAAACTGCAGAATACAAAATGCAAAAAGCAAATTGCCGGGAGCAACGATTAGGCTGATTATGCTGTATTTGGATTATGGAATGGTATAGGGATCTGTGAAGGAATAATGATAACGTAGAAAAAGGAAAAAATGACGTGGAGCTTATAGATTAAAAAGTAATTTAAATTAGAGTTCTATTAGCTTTTACAATGCAGGTTTTTATTATATTTATTTTTTTAAATTATGTTTTCATTTTATTTTTACATAGTTCAACATTTTTGTCATTATTTGTGAGTATTAGTTTATTTTTTTATTCTTTTTTAAGTGAAAATTATAATTTCTGATTTAGTAGATTTAAAATCATAACAGTAAATTAGGCTTGAAATATATAATCGAATATGGTAAATACTTTTCAATAAACCTTAAAAATATCACCGGAATTTAAAAAATACTCAAGAAATCTTAAACACATTCACCAAAACCTATTAATATGTGCTACATCTATTTTAGTGGTGAAATTACTTCTACGAAATTTGTTTTAGTTGTGAAATTACTTTCATGAAATTTGTTTTAGTGATTCACCAGAATCTAAAGAATATCATCGGATTTTTATTTATCATCGCTACAAAATGACCATGTATCATACATATATGTATTGTGCAATTATGTATTGTACAATGATCATGTATCACATAGACCTGCCAAATTTATATTCTTGTTCACTAGAATCCGAGTGTTGCTAGGAGGAAGATTTCATCATCAAACCTAAAAAATATTTCTGAAGATAGTTCGAATTACACGGTGAGTGAAGTCTGTTTCATTATCGTTCCTATTTGTAGTATGCGTTTTAGGATGATATTGGTCTATACCGTGAATTTACAGAAATTTATCATGGTCTGAAAATTTGCTATCATAGAAGAACAAAATATCTTCGAGTTGCAGAATTTTATCACGATTTGTAAATTTACCATCGCATAAGAACAAAAAATTTTGTAGCGATTCAAGCCATTAGGTTAGCAAATCCACCATTAAAATTATAGAGGGCAGTAAATTTATCGTAGAAAAGAACTATAAATATATCACTAATAGTACCAAATTAACTATCAAACTTGCAATCTACCATAAGTTGTAAGAATGAACTGCAAATTTACCATTGACATTACCAAATTAATTACTATACCTGCAAATTTATCATCAGCTGTAGGAAAGTGTAACTAGTAAAAAATGAAAGTGTGAATCAAGAAGAATAACATATATTTACAGCTTTGGTTACACTTTCATTTTATTTTGGCAAATTATATTTGTCGTTGTGTTCTGCAAATTGACTTTTCGCGATCTCAGTTAAGAGGGGATGAAACTAATATGGAAATGCATTAAGTGTATCTCCTTTTTTTAGGGATGTAATGCTAAAGTTTGTGTAATTTAGAAATTAGGATAAGTTAGATATTTTTTTTAAAAAAGGACCAAAACATAACTTTTAAATGTCCATAGGATGAAAAGCTAATAAAAACGTAAGTTATTTTTTTGGTACTTATTTTTTAATCTCATCTATAAGTGTTTGTTGTTTTTTCATCCTACGCACTTTTAAACATCATATTTTGGTCATATCTAAAAAAAAGGATGCACTTAGTAAATTTTATTATTCATGGTAAATTTGTGATGGTAAATTTAACATATTTTCAATGCATACAGCTAAATTTGAGAATATGTACTAAGCTAAATTTACCATGATACAGCTAAATTTTGATTTTCATGGTAAATTTCATGCAATGATCAAATTATGATAAATTTACCATATTAGGGTAGAGAACGACTATTTACAAATTATGATAAATTTTCAGATTGTGGTAAAATTTCATGAACTCCAAAAGTTTTTTTTTTGTTCTTTTGCGATTGTCAAAGTTCAAAGTGCATATCATGGTAAAATTTACAGACTCAAAACGAGTATTACAAAAATAAGAACGACAATAAAATGTTCTTCACTCGCTGTGTAATCCGAATAATCTTTGAAAAAAATATTTAGGTTTGACTATGAAATCTTTGTCTTAACTCGCAACACTCGGTTTCCGATGACGAAGAACATAAAAGTGATGGATCTATGTGATACATGATCAGTAATATAACAACAAAATTTTATGTGACCTCGTACAAAAAATTCAAAGATATGATAAATATTCCAGTGAACCACTAAAATTTTGGTGATTTAATCTCAATCTTCAAGAGAAATTCGTAGAATTAAAAATTACCATATTCGTGAACTATTAGCAAATATTCAGGTGATTTAAATATTCCAATAAACCATTAGCAAAAATTCTGATGAATTATTAGCAAAGATATATTCCGGTGATAAATATTCCAAAAGATATGATAAATATTCTGGTGGTTTAAGATTCTAATCAATATTCTCAATATTCAGTGAAAAATAATTAT
>JABCMJ010003351.1:0-13448 GCA_014822125.1 Arbutus unedo
TAATATCTAGTAAAATGAACTAATCCATTAATATTATATACATTGTCCAGAAAATAATACATGGTTCTAGGACTATTCCTGCGATAATCATCCACCAAATTCTCTAAAGATATTTGATACGATAAAAGATTCAGATTAAAGCACAAAATTAGTTCTTATTGGATACTTATATACAAGTAAATGAGTAGTGCTACAAAAAATGAAAAATAAAGTTAAAAATCACCAAATAATTATGTGACGAGAATTGATCTCAACACTCTAACAGAAAAAATTAATTAATTAAAATTAGTTCTAACCATTTGGATTACATTTTATGATAATATTACAAAATTAAAATAATATGTTTTTAGAAGAAATGCTCTTTACTAACTGAAAAAATCTAATTTAAGATTTTTAGAATTACATTGTTTTAAACACATTCTTCTAAAAATAAATTTGGATTTTGGGAAAAAAATTAGAAAGCAAAAATAATACACAAAAAGTACTTAAACATTAGTAAATGTCAATGGGGCGGTTATTAGGATAATCGTATCTGATCCCCGAACGTTATCTCTTACTTGAAACTACCTTGATAACCAAACAAGGAAGAAAAAATGCTCCATAACAAAATAAAACAAAATGGTGTTTGGGTATTTTTCAAATCGAATAGTTCAGCTTTTAATTACCCGAATTGAATTGAACCGTAATTGAATTCAAAACAAAGCTAATAAACAATAAAATATGTAAGAAAAATAGCATCTCATTAGATGAACGATCGTCGATCGCAGCTGGAAAATAGATAATTAGGTTTTCCAATTTCCAAGTCTCAATTTCTCAAACCTCCTTGCACCGCTAATATTTAGGTTGAGGGTTGAGGGTCACACACACACACATGCACATATATAAACGACATTGTTTTGATTTTGGATGGGTTCGAAAAACGGTTGGGTTCAAGAACCGATTTGGTTATTTATCTAAATCATAACCAAACCGAATCTGAACGGGTATTTATCTGTTCTTATCATATCCATATCAACGGAGAATAAAATGATTATGGTTCGAAAAAAATTAAACAATTCAGTTTGGATAATCATTAGTCTGATTCAAATTGTTATCCCCAAATGTCATTTCCACATCATTATGGTAAAAAAATTTGTTATAAAGATTTGAGTAGTGCTACACACAGCTTTATGTGCACATATTCGAACAAATGTGTCCGAGAACCTCTGATGCACGTGAGGCCTTTATTATTTTTTGAACTTTGCATATATCAGACAATTTTAAACATATTTATTTTCAAATTTATACACATAAAGTTGTTGCACAGATGTTTTCAAAATATTTATTGAACTAAAGCATACGAGTAGTAACATGTGATGTGATATAAAATATTTTTAAGGATATTTGTCAAAAACTCTAAAGGTATTGTATTTGTTAAAAATCTGAAGGGAGATAAGTGTAATTTATCTTAATATTTATTGAAGTTTGGAGTTTTATGGGCATTGAATTGTAAGTTTAGGATATTTTTCGAATTTTCCCTTTCAATTTTATTGTTTAATTTTTGAAGGGGTAAATTATGATTAATAAATAACAAGTTAAAAAGTTGGAATTTAGCCGGTGTGTGGAAAGAAGCTTACAGAAGATCCTCCACGTCGCCTGGTACAATTTTTTATTCCCTTCTCTCTCTAAATCCCATTCTCTCTCCTAATCCAATTCTCTGTATCTACAGAAAATATAAAATGCATCTTCTTTAAGTCAGTCAGTGAACAACGGCACGGAGAGAGAGAGAGAGAGAGAGAGACGGAGCAATTCGGAGTGTCGCTTTCTGTTTTCTTGGTAATTTTGATTGATTGGTTGATGGCTGCGAGCGCGAATCCGTCGGGGAACAATCAAGAAGCTTCAGGCAATGGGAATAGCGCCGCGAGTAACGGCTGTTCGGTACCTCACGACAACGCCGTCGTAGGACCCACACAGGCTGCGCTCCGCCACAACCCCGGTCTCGCCGTCGAATGGACTGTCGACGAGCAGTGTCTCTTGGAGGAGTTGCTCACCAAGTCAGTAATTTTACCTCTTTTCTCTCTGTCTTTCTCCCCCTCTCTACACACGCATGTTGTGGTATACATCTTCACCGGTAAACGTCATTGTTATTCGTTGGCGTTCTATCTGCTGAATTGTGAATTGTTGTTTGTAATTATAGGAATCTTGGTTGGGGTTTGTGTTTATTCAGTTTTATGCTGCTTCTTTTTTTCCCGTGCTTTCACTTGTTATTGTTCTAAAATTTGAACCCATTTAATTGAGGTTGAATCTGTGGATCCTTCCTTTGGAGTTGGTGTAAATGTTTCTTTCTCTACCTTGTTTCGTGTTTTTTTTTTTTTGGGTTTGTGTTCTTAATGTCACGAGGAGCGATCCGGGAAGAAAAATTAGGGTCATATTCAATCTTTCTACAATACCCACAGACGAAGTGCTTCATGGCAGATCAATTCGTCGTTGCAATTGCATCCATCCACCTCCTGTCAATACGCTCTGTATAACTCCTGCCAGCGGGCTTGCGTTTATTCAGCAGTGAATATGTGTCTGGGTGCTCCCCCTCTTGGGTTTGTTGCATTTTCTATGACTTTATATGATAATAATTCATTGTGTCCTACTTTTTTATCGTATGTGGTCATTGTGTACACATCGATCTTACTTTTTGGTAAATGTTCATATGTCTCCAACAAAGCACCAGTCGTGCCAGCCACTCAGTTTTATGAGGTGACAGACAGAACAATAGTAAAGTCGTGCAGGTAGACGCTAACCAATGCATTGCCTTAGCCTCAAGCCTAGATAAGTTGGGAAACATCCTCCTGTGCTCATCCAGACGTGATTGGGGTTCCCTGTATTGGCTTTGCAATGTAAACTTATGGTTTGACAAAATCACTTCCCCTGCTTGCAAATACATGTCCGACACCTTCCGTTTGTTCAAGAAACTCCACAGTACATATGTCCCTCCTATGCCTCATTCCCTTTTCTCCGATAGTTCTTCAATGACTATTGATGCTTCTATGCATCTCTAATTTGGGAGCCGGGAATATGGATTTTGTAGGGATTGTTGGTGTTGTCCCAAGGCCCTGACCGATCCTTCGATCATTGCGTGGCTACTACAACACAAGTGGCTTGGTGGATCGAGTTGAGGGTTCATCAAGGCACTCATCTCACTTCCTCGAGGGAATTGTATATTTATTGGTCTTATAAGAGATCTCCAGAAGAAGACAACTCCACACAATGTGCCCTTCATACCTCCCTGTACCCAAGGGTCACTCTTAACCACCTTGTAGATATTGAGCAATCTAGATTTGGGCACCCTCAAAGTTGTCATGTCAAGGAGAGCGAGCCACCTATCTCCTCGAGCATATGGCGATCGCCTTTTCTCCACATGACAAAGTGATAATGTGCATTAAGCTGAGCGGGCCTCTAGACTTGACTTCCTAAAAATAGGAGGGCCACCCCCTTATGCTGGCACACACGATGGTCTCACAATCTCCTCTTCGTCTGGTGTGTCTCTAGAGAAGATCACTGCCAATTAATATCTAAAACCATGTTTAAACATCTCAACCCATGTTTCTGCATTGTGTGCTTGATCAATAAATTACTGATACATCTGTCAACATGATGTGGAAAGCAACTAATGGGGCTTAGGCTGTTAAATAACTCACCAAGAGATTTGGTTTTAGATTGAAAATTCTTTAATTATTGGTTATAAAGTTTATCTGGGATACTTATCTTTCATATAGAACAACAGAATTAATTTCTTATGACTGTTAAATTGGTCTCTGTTTTCTAGACAATTTGTCTTCGGTCAGTATATTATGTAAATTTCTACACTTTTTTCGCTCGTCACATTCGTCGAAGTTCTATTGAATTCCCTTTGAAATAATGCCAGAGAGATCTGTATTCATTGCTTTGACAATGCTCCCTTTGCAGATTTGCCTCAGAACGCAATGTTATTCGCTATGCGAAAGTTGCGATGCAGTTAAAAGACAAGACAGTTCGAGATGTGGCACTGCGCTGTAGATGGCTGACAGTAAGTTCCTTTCCCTTTGTTGCTGACATGATAATTCCTTTTTCTTATCTTTTGTTAAATTTTGTGCAACACATGAAGGACTAGTTAAGGAATGATCTTGTAAGCAACGTTATCTAGAAGGTGGAAGGTCGGTTGATTCCGTACAGGCAAGGGGAACCTGATACGCCACATGTCTTTAATTTTGGTACGATAGGGGCAGGCTTCTGTAGCTTTCAATATCGGAATGCAGTTCATTAAAATGATAGACATTCATTAAACCAGTAAATTATTTCTTGAATTCTTCATGAGAAAACATTTTTCAGGAGCATGTTACCATTTTTTTTGTTTCTAGATTTTTTGTTTATTCCACGTGCTTTTTCTGGTGTGAATCTATGGGATCACTTTGGGTTGCTTTCACTGGAACAAATGTGTACCATATTTCAGAATGCGCAGTTCAATATGCAAGTCAATCCATATTAGCATTCCATGGTAACACAATTGTCAGCTGAGTAGAATGTCTTCAATACTTGAATTGGTACAAAATTCTTTCACAAACTAACTTAGTTTTTGTCGGGGCATTGAAATGTAATAAGTTGAAGGCTTTGCCTTTGACCGTGAAAGCACTACCTCAAATGAGTGAAGCTTATTGTGTGGGAAAGAAAAATTATAGACAATGAAACTTAACATCATAACTTTAAGATTAGTAAAGGTTATCACGATGATTTGAATTTAGAAAAATCTTATATCTGTGGCTGTTGACTTCCGTTTACTGTTTTGGTGAGTAACAGCATTTTTTCGTACAAATTCTGTAACCTTTTCCCTTTGTTTTCCCAGAAAAAGGAAATTGGCAAGCGAAGGAAAGAGGAGCATAATTCTACAAGGAAAAACAAGGACAAAAAGGTGTGCTTCCGAAGATTGCACATCATTACATCTGCTTTTCTTTGGTTTGCCTTTGCTATGCATGTACATTTATAGGCCAAGCGTATTTGCATATACTGTTGACTGTTGAGTGCATTTGTTTTATGACTCATTTTCCCCTCTCCGTACGGCGATGGTAGTTTTCAAAGACCACTCCTATTTCTATGGATGTATTGTGGACACGTGTTCTTTATGCAGAGGTAACCAATGCTGCAAGCCTTTTATTTCTAAGTACAGTTATATTTGTGGCCTTGTGTTCTTTTTCGCAGAGGTAATTAATGGCTGTGAAACTGTTACATCTAGTGTATACAACTTCTAGAAAAATGAATAATTCAAGTAAAAATCTCCACAACATAGAAGGAAAGACCAAACTATTTTTGAGCGACAACCATGAGTTTGTTCAAAAGGTGTATTCACTCTTAGCAGCTACACAAACAAGTTTATTCTTTACGATGTGGTGGTTCAGAGTTTATGGTGTGATGCACTAGTAAAGTTATTCAAAGCTATGGGAACTGAAAGTGTGAGTTTTACGGGGCATGTCTACAGGTGGCTTGTCTTTCCTTTCTCGCTCTTATAGAACTCGTGGGGGAGGATTGGCTGCCTTCTTTATTAGCTTTGTGAAGCTGAGGCCCGATAGCAACTTTCTGGGAGTGTGCTCTAGTTACTAGTCATTCTGCATTAAGCATTTTCTAGTAGAATTGTGATTTTTGTATAGTCTCCACACACACACAGAGGGAGGGAGGGAGGGAGGGAGATAGAGAGGTTGTGTATCAGCTTTGTTGGTTCCACAATGCTATGTGTACAACCCGCCTTTCAAGCTTCCGAATTGTCCTTACGCAGTGTGCTTGCTCACTAAGTAGTTAACTTCTATCTTGTGACAAATTTGTCATAGTTCAAACTATTACATCTTTCAGCCTGGAACAAATATTAACTCTGTGTATGAGCCCCTAGGACCTATTTTGTATTTTGACGGTTTTTGGGTTCTTCCAGGAGAAAGTTACAGATCCTTTGTCAAGGTCATTGTCTCATGGAGTAAACCGTACAAATGGCCCTCCATATGCTCAGCATATGATATCCATGGATAGTGATGATGGGATCTCATATACAGGTTTGTCATATTCTTCTCTCTCTAATAAAGTAAAAAGTTCAACAGCTATTGTGTTGAGTCAATTATGCACGTGTATTATGATTATGTATATCTTTCTGGGTTTATAGACGTTTTATAAGCTGCAGAACTCTTGCGGTAGGTTGCAACAGTTATCTACTTTACTGAAGTTCCTCACATATCACGACCTTTGTCATGGCCTGCTATTTTTTCAAATGTCAAGGTGTTTCAGAACTTAATGACTGTTCTAGTATGAAAGTCAGAGACAGTTGGGTACAGCCGTACAGGCTTGTAAGGGATCCATGTAGTCCAGGAAGATTTTAATAATGAAGTTTAAGTGAGGATATGTATTCAGATTTGATAATGGTAGGATTCTTGTTGAAAAAAGGTGGAGTGTAGGAGGCATCCTCTTCCGTGGGACGTGGATTGGTTAAAGATCTGATCCTAGTGAAGATATTTGCATACCAATATTTTTTACGACTAGGAGGACCCAGGGGAGAATTATTTTTTCGCTGATAATATGTTACTGGAAGGGTAAACTCATGCTATTCCCCCACGTCTTCTTTCTTTTTATCCTACCAATACATGTTACTTATGTGGTTATAATCCTTGTACAAAGTCAAGTTACATAGCTTTTTCGTTTTTGATCACCAAGTGTATTTGCCATTTGCAGACATTGGTGGTGTGACGGGACAGCTTTTAGAGGAAAATGCCCAGGCGTTGGATCAAATTTCGTCAAACTTTGCATCTTTCAAGGTAGAGAGTTTGTTCTACGTCATGGAAAGCAGTCAAAGCACTAATAACCAAACATAGTCTTCTTCATGAACTTTATGTTTTGTGGTTTGCGTTGCAGATACACGAGAACAACAATCTTTTCTGCCAAGCTCGAAATAACATCCTCGCAATCTTGAATGAGTATGTGATATGCTCCGTTTTCTTTATGGCTGTTGTGTCACTATGGGCATAACTTTTTTAAAGCATGAGTTCCTAGTTTTCAAGTAAACCTTAAGCCCTTGTTTGATGTTTGATTCAAACCTTATATGAGGCTGCTAGCCAGTGCTAGGTAAGTTCACTACATTATTGGGCATTGTTGTCATCGCTTTTGTTTTGTCTGGCCTATCTTTTAAATTTGATTCTCTTTCGACTGCTCTTCTTCTTGGGATTATTTAGGTCTCCGATATTTTGAGGAGGTCTGTCTCAGGTCATATCAGTTTGACTCTAGCATCACCGATCATAAATTAATCTCAATTTTCACCATAATTCTGTGAGTTTCTGATCTTCTTTGCCTTTTTCTGGCTCATGTCTTGCTGGTTTTGGGACTGGTGTGGGATCAATGTGGAGCTAATAATGTTTGCTAGAAATTCTCTTTACTTCTATCATGATTGTGTAAAGACCTTGTATGATTCACCATTTGAGAAGGTCTTTATTTCAACCTTAGGTTAACTTAGAAGGGTGTGCTTTGCATCCCAAGCATGATAGCTCTCCATACTACCTTCAGTATATCATTTGAATGAGTATTTCAAGATGTAGTCATTACCTAGAAATGCAGTACAATGATGCAATAGAATTGATCAACTGCGTTTTTCCTGTTGTGACATAAAGTTGCTGTTGAAGACAAGCGCTGATCCTAAAGAAATCAGTTGTGCTTAGTAGGTTCCGCCTATGTTGTTAATTGCAGTGAAACCTCGAATGGTTTTCTTTCTTCGAATGCTCTGTTAGGAATAGAAGTCACCTCCACGAAGCATCCCAATGCACCCTAAATAGAGTTTGATATCTTTTTTTTTTTTCCTCTTCTGGCTGAGCAATAAAATTTGGTCCCTGTTACTAGATTTTGTGAAGTTTGAATTTTTTTTCTTGCCTGCTTGAAAAGATATGTGAGATGGCACTACACGTATGAAAACAGCGATATGTTTGTCATGCAAAGCTAATTTGGACTCGAACTCTTGCAGCTTGAATGACTTGCCAGAGATTATGAAGCAGATGCCACCACTACCGGTAAATCTGAATGAAGAGCTTGCCAGCTCCGTCTTCCATCTATCATCTTTACAGAATAACTCATGATCTGAGCTTCCCCATGGGCTTTGCTAAGAGACCTTCCTATGTACTCTGCCCGTAAGGTTGGGATCTTTTGTTACAGTCAGAAAGCAGAATAAACTAGGTGCAGTTAGTTTTTCAGTTTGAAATGAATATTGGAGAGCTTTAGAGTTTCCAATTTTTAGATGCAATATTGTCTTGTTTTAGTGCTTCACTTTCTCTCTGTCTCTGTAAATTTCGTCTTTCCATTTTCTCTGTCGTTTTCCTGGATTGAACTGCAGGAAGTAGTTTGTGAAGTATGTCAATATTTGTAATTGTGTAGGCATGCTTTTTGTAAATGATCCGAACGAAATTGCAGTCAATCCTAGGTTTGTTGTATCAGTGAAATAAATGCAATAAGAAAAGAATATGTTCATACAGTTCCCATTATAGCTCAGGTTTCTGATTGTAGTTCTGCTGAGATGTACCATTACAAATCTTTTGAGATGTACCTTTTCTTGTTGCCACGACCTGAGTTGTTTTTAAGGAGGGGAAGGAGAAGTACAGCTTTCAGAATTTCACGCATTTGACGCACTTTTATCTACATTGGATCTCAACTCAACTTTCCCATTTATTGTACTTTCTAGAATCCAAATACTGATTCTTTCTTGTGAGAGCAATTTCCGGGATTGCTTTTCATTTCTCATCAGACGGATTGCATTTTCTTCGGGAAACAATGACAAGAATAAGGACTATGAGTTCGAAAGAGATGATGGAGGCAGGTGTTCATTTTGATACTAGGAAATAGAAATAGAACCTTCGTTGCCCGTGTTTCTTGTAGCAAGATAAGAAAACCTTCGGTTGCCCGTGTTTCTTGTAGCGAGAAAAGGCATCTTAGTCGAAGTTGTTGATCTAAATTCATACATGACTTGAATGCACATTTGAAGACTAGCACGTAGAGAAGAAAGAATATGAAAGATGCATCACTGATGGTTCTGCAGCAGGCATAAAAGAGCAGATTTGTATATTTCCTCGTATAGCAAGTAGTACAACTCATCAAGAAGCATCGCTAGTAACTATCTTTTGTTTCTTGTCACTTATTCATCACCATCACAAGCAAAAGATAAGTCCAGATACGAAAGATACCCTGTGTTCTAATGATGTGGATTTCATATACCTTCATCTTCAGGTCCCCCCCCATGGTATCATCACTTGAGGGAGTTCTCGATATCAATAACGAACCTGTACTTCACATCCCCCTTTATAAGCCTCTCCAAAGCTTCATTTATGTACTGGATAGGAATAATCTCAATATCTGGGTATATCTTGTGCGCAGCGCAGAAATCCACCATTTCTTGCCTCTCCTTGATACCCCCCGTCGCGCTCCCAGAAATGGATCTCATACCTGCCGGAGAAAAACATGTATTATCAATTGCAAATATGAATGCAACATCCCTCCATTTCCAAAAGTCTGTTTCATTTCCCAAACACTTTGTACTGCACGGTGCAAATCTTGGAACACACAAATCGCGGCGTACACAGACGCATAAAATGAGAGTGCGCAGGTCCTAGTGTCTTAATGTACTCTCACAATGCAGTAGGAAATTTGAAACAAATCTCGAGTTACAATTATACGCCCAAGGTTGTGCATTTGGACAGTGACCAGGACTTTAAGGTCAGAAAAACCCGTGCCTGGGCTTGAGCTATACATAATTTCAAGAATGGGTATGAAATTACTGACCAGTTATGAGACTGGCAGGATTCAGCTGGACTTGAGCCGGGACACCGACCAAGACAAGGGTGCCGGCTGTCTTCAACAGCGACATGTACGGATCAAAAGGGTGATCCCCTGATGCAGTATCAATAATGAAGTCAAGTGATTTAGCCATAGCCTGCATGAAAAAGAAAAAGAAGAAGGTGGTGATCACCATCAATTTACGGAAGACAAAACCATTTAGAACCGGATAAGTGATCAAAATATTGTGTTCTCGGCTCTGTATTTATTTTTAGATGAGGTCTAACACTCCTCAACCATAAGTGGTCCAAATTTGTCATTTCTGCTGATCAGTGATCCTCTTTTACCTTCATCTGTTCTTCATCAGAACACATCACGAATCCATCAGCTCCAAGCTTATTAAGGGCTTCATCTTTCTTGGATAAACTTGTGCTGAAAACTGTTACTCTCAATCCAAATGCCTTACCGAATTTCACTGCCAAGTGACCGAGGCCACCAAGCCCGATCACCCCTAGGGATTTGCCCGGTTGGTTCATTTTATGGCGCATCATTGGACTGTAAACCGTGATTCCTGCGCATAGGAGTGGTGCTGCCAAGGGCAATGGGTACTCGGTTGGTATCCTCGAGCAGTACCTGTCAATTCACAACCAATACAAGCACAACTTAAAGCAGTGGTAAACTGAAACCTAGAGCATTCCGGTACAAGAAATGAGAAAGGGAGATGTTGTGCAATATATGCCCTGTAAGTGCCATACCATAGGGGTTGACTTCTATACATAAGGTTCAAATGTTGTTCTCTTAAGCAATAAAGTCACTAATATAGCTATCTTTCACGCCATGGGTAAAGCATATATCATACTACGGAGACGATGAGCTGGTGATAAATCAGGGTAGGGGAATATAACCCTATTAGATGTGGGGCAAGAGCTCTTTCCTGGTTTGAGATATTAGCGTATCTGCACAATTCTACAAATAGTACATATCCAGATAAAATTTCACACAAATTATTTTGGAACGACGTGTAGAACACTGTATTTATCACTTGGTGGTAAGTCTCGCATCACTTCTAAGACTCATAGTATGTAGTATATACAAACAGATGTACGCGTTGAAGTGTTCTCGATGTAGAAAAAAGGTAGAGAATGGTGAAAGAAGATTAGAGAGAGAATAACCTTTGATGAACAACAATGAAAGTTGAATATCCACCCTTTGTGATTGTACCATCCACATCAACAGCGCTAAAAGTACGGACAACTCCCTTGGAGCAGTATACATCCATGTACATACTGCAGTACTCACACTCTCTGCATGAATTCACCAAAGTGCCCACTCCAACATGATCTCCAACTTTGAAGCCATTAACATTTGAACCCACCTTTTGAACAATTCCAACAATCTCATGCCTGTTTTTCAAATTGATTTGTGCATCAATTCAGTAGATACATCAAGGGTTTAATGAACTTTTTATGCATAACAAAAACATCCCAATAATCTGGATCCAGAAACTTTCCAAATAAGACCTAAATGGCAAGAGAAGAAGCAAATCAAGCACATACCCAGGCACTAGGGGGTACTTTGATCCTCCAAATCCTCCAAGTTTATCCCTGGTCCATGCAACATCAGCGTAGCAGACTCCACAGTGGGTGATTTTCACTGAAACATCATCACTTCCAACAACCCTGTAATGTTCATCATCCCAAGACTGTTCAATATACCTATATCGATATATCTATACACACAGACAGTTCATATATATCATGGAACTGGAAACCCCCCTGGTATGATGCTATTTGGGGACAAAATGCATAACTAGTAGTAAAATAAACTGTGATTAAACAGCAAAGATCAATGAAAGATTGAAAAGCGCTCATTAATTGTCAAGCATAATCTGAATCTCTCTCAAAAATCGCGTTTGCTCACCTCCGTTCGAACTTATAAGGGGAAAGAAATCCAGATGGATCTCTGGCTGCCCATCCAAGGCACTCCTCCATTCTTTGATATGAACTCATCCCCTCTCTCTCTCTCTCTCTCTCTCTGTCTCTAGATGTGTGTGTTGTGTACTGCGGGATATAAAATTTGAGTTCATGCAGACTGGCATATATATATATATATATATTAAATTATTAATTCGTCTCGATAAAATAAATTTAAAAAATATAAAATTGTGTTAAAAATTAAAAAAATTACTAAAGACAAATGAGTAAGTACAAAAAATTATTTTTTTTATTATTTTTTTTTTCTGAATTTTTTAAAATTTGGTCAACTATTTATAATTTTTTTAAAATCTCAGCAAATCCCACCTAATTGGAGACTCATTTTCCACGTTTATACAGTAAAAGTTCTGGCGTCAGCCATGAGCTTAGCTTCTTCCGGAGTGTCCCAGAGTTTTTAATATTTAATATACAACCAACAAGAGGATGACACTACTGGCAAACAGAGCACCTCAAAAAAAAGTTGTCAAATTTTGGGTATCAAATTTTTTTATGGCACATGTGATAATTTGACATTTAAATTTTTTAATTTCCAACAAATATATTAATTTTGACATTAAGTAGATTTTTTCAATTATCACGTAAAATTTGATAATACTTTTGATTTTTTGTTAGAGCTAATTTTGATGTCATTTTTACCATTTGAGTTGTCACATTAAATTTGATATATTTGTTGAAGATGCTCTAAACGTTGCAGATCCAAACCATAGTAGTTCTACGCTAGAGGAGCATAGCATAGAAAGGAAAGGGAGCTTGTATGGTAGAAGGGTGGGTAAGTCATTTGACGGAAAAAACGAAAATCACTATATCTAAGTCGAACAATGCCCTACAATATCGATTCCATCAATATCTTTCACCAACATATAGTATTATTTGACGTTTTGTTATTTTTTAATAGTTTTTGCTCATTTTATTTGTATTTTTCATTAATTTCAAATAAAAAGATCGAAACAGAAAAAATTTTAAATAAGATAACGTTAAATATACTAATTAAATATTTTGAAAATAATGGTGAACATCGAACTTTTTATCACCTCCATTAAACTTTTTAGAATTTTCGGTTATAATTTTTGATTCAGAAAGCTTACGTCAAGATAAATGAATAATCTAAAAGAAAATCATGCATGGTTGATAAAATGTTAAAAAGTAACTAAAAAGACAGTAACACTAATAATCAATAATTAAGGACCCGCGTTACGGAGAAGACTACTTAATTAAGTAACTTTTTTGCGTCCATTTGGCATGCAGTTATTATTAAATTATTAAATTATATTGTCCAAAGTATAACTTAGGGGCTGCTTGGTCGCCCAATTTTTTAATTTTCCCATTATACTTTTCACTTTTTAGCTGTTTGGCCGCTTGAAATTGAGAATCCATTCTGCAAAATTTGTTTTCGAAAATGAACATTGGGAGCCGAAACTCAAAAGTAGCTGACCCCTTCCTTTTTCCATTCTCATTTTTCATTTTTCTGAAACTACAGCCCTCTCTCCCATCTATACCCTCAGGCGATTGTTGCTCCTGTTCTCCTGGAAATGGGGGGAGCTGCTTGTGCACAGCAGCTGTGCTGTGCATTTAAACGGCACAGTTTTGTGCCCCAATCAAACTCTTATTTGTGTGTTTTGTGCACGAAATCTATTTAAAAAAAATTATTTTAAAATTTTGAGTTCA
>JABCMJ010003356.1:0-48479 GCA_014822125.1 Arbutus unedo
GTCTTGACAAAATAAATAAATAAATACAAAGCTCAGCAGAAATTACATCATATATCCTGAAGTTTAGTGCAATTCCCAACGTAAACTGTATGGTTTTACTTTTATCAAGTTAGACCATGAACTTCTTAGTGGGTCAAGTTATAACCCTTCCATATCTGTTTCCATTCTAACAATACAATTAGTGTGGCTCTATTTGGCGTAACTCACAAACATTAATTATTTTTTGTCTTTATTTAAATTGTCTTCGCATTTATTGTTTTGACCTTATTTTTTGTAGATTATTAATTCAACGCGATGAAAAGAATTTGAAAAATATAAAATTATGTCTAAAAGCTAAAAAAAAATCACTAAATAAGACGAATAATTATAAAAATACCTTATTTTTTATTATTTTTCTTATTGAATTTTTTCTAATTTGGTCTATTATTTATAATTTTTCTAAAATCTCTTATCAAGACGAACTAATAATCTATAAAAAATTGACGAAAAATAAAAATACAAAATTTTTTTACATAAAGATGAAAAAATAGCTAATAAAAAAGTCGGATCAAATGAGGACGACAACTTGTCCCCTTACTATAAATTGAGCGGTCACATTGATAACGACATGCCTTGAGTCTTTTTTATTTTTGTTTTGGTAAGAAAAACCTATAATTATCAACAATGATAATACAAACAAGACGACAAACAGGAATTAGATAGGAAACAAGAGAGAAATTTCATTGGCCTGATCTTCAAAATTTGTGATTAAAGAATTTGCTCGTTTTTAAAGTTTCAAACTCGAAACTTTTTAGATATTATCAATCTTTATAGAGTTAGTCTTTACGGAGGTTTTCTTTGCCTATAATTAAAATTCTCACAAGTAATCAGTGCGATTGATTCCGCAGACATTACATGAAGTGCGAGTAATAAGTTCGCACAAACACCCTGAGTTAAAATAAAAACAAGTTGGGACCCAGTTGAATTAGAATGCTTGTTTTTTTTATTATGGTATCATTGTGTCCGTAGTCCGTTTAATTTTTGTAATTTTTTTTGTAATAAAAAAAACAAGTTGGGACCCAATGAAATTAGATATTCAGAAATCAACTAACAATAGTGGAAACAAAAAAGTCAATGGAAAATAACTCCTCTACCCTACTTTAGAAGTTAAAGTAAAATGGTACAAATTAAAATACATACCTTTGTTTAGGAGTAGACCATATATATATATATATATATATACATATATATTCATTCGAATCACTTTACCCTCGTTATATTTTGTATAAAAATTCATAACATCTTGTACAAAGACTCGTAACATTTATTTAGAAATTCATAACATTTGTTTAAAAATTTATAACATCAAGATATACACAAGTAACATACAACTGTTATGAATTCAAACTTGGTAGTATGAATCATTACACAGAATTTATGAATTTAAGAATGATATTTTAAACAGAAAAAGAACTCTATTTGGTTTTTAATTTAGGACGACTTTAAATAAACTATGGAGTAGCTAGAATCTTTGTTCAAACAATCATGTCACATTTTAAATGCATCATAGATGCATGTGGAATTGGGACAAAAATGATATAATGTCTTCTTATTATTACGTATTTTTGCAATACATCGTGTGATTATTTTTGTCATATTCATAATAAGAGAGTTATTGTAGCTCACATAATGTACACCAGCAATTATTTCTCAATACAAAAATAGAAGTGAATTTTAATAATCCAATCCAAAATTTTGTTATTATGAAAATACCAAGTATAAAAATATCACTTGATATTCCATAGCTTTGAAATAATTGCTTCCCATGTGAACACATGTGCATTCCCATACATGGAAACCACCAAATGCCTCGTAAGATTGAATCTAACTTTTAAACAGTGAGTGACAACATGTGTGATAACATAAATATTTATAAAATGGAATACATTCGTCCATAGATCCATACATTGATATTTTTGATATCGTTCGATGCATAATGCGAAATTCTTTTGTGTATTGCGATCGACAGGGTGTACTGTGCATCAAAACGATACGTAAAAAATTATCCATAAATTGTCCGAACACTGCCCAAGTTTTTGAACAATTTTTCGCGTGGCAAAATGACTTTATTTTGGTATGCAATGTGTGCACAGTACACAACAAATACCCCTAATCCCGTTTGATGCACGTAAAACTTATATTATTTTTAAAAAAATTTATGTACAACTAACGATTTTAAATATATTTATATCCATTCAAAATGTGTTCCTAAATTTTGGAAAATATTTGACACCCATTTGGACAAAGAATCTTTGAGACAGGTAGTGGGAATCTAATCTAATCTATATAAAAAGACCAGATGTTGAGGTGGTGTTTGCCAACGTCATTTTGGGTGCGTCATTGTACCAAAGCAACATTGCATGTGAGGACCCACTCTGATAGGAAAATATCTACTGATGTTGAGGCACCGTAATATGGTGGTACAACACCTTTTCATGATATCATAATTTGACTTATACTTTAAAATTAAGATGTAATGACAGAGCTAAATCTCCATAGGTTTAGAGTCTATATATTTAAAAGTTTTAACTTTCAATTTTCGTTAATTTTCAAAAGATCAATTCTACGTACAGATGAAATGATCCTTATTATTCAGGAATATATTCTATCAAAATGTACTTCAAATATTTTACACTTTGTTATCATTGTTACTATCAACTCTAGTCACCACTAATCACTTTTATTTGACGTCTCAACAATTTGATCAGAGACATTTTTCGACAACATCTCAAAAATCACATAGATTAGAACAAATAAATTATTGGTTCATTACTTCTTGTCATCACCATATTCATCATTGTTATTGTTGTCACCATCGTCATCATGATTACCATTTGGATGATCATTATTATAGGTTCACTTTTTATTTTATGTTTTTATAGTCAAGGTACATGGCCGATTTTGGGATAAGCCAATCTAATGTCAATTAATTTTTAAAGTGCTAAAAGTAATAACTGAATAAATTTTCAGCAGCCCATAATGATTGATTTTTGTGGAATTCAATCTCGTAACCTTGAGAGACAAACTTTTAATCACTCTTTCTCCTTCTGCTAAACCAATAATTTATAATCTTTTTCTTTTTTGGTACATCTGGTTGATCATTATTGTTGGGCCATTTTTTTTCTAATACATTAGAAAATAAGCATGCTCTAGTGTCCCTTGTTTTAGCTTGCTGTTACCTGGTAGGAAGTGGTTCCTAGTTGTTTTTCTTCTGGTTTGGAGTTTTTGTTAGCTGGTGTGGTATCTTGTCAACTAGCTAGCGTTGAGGTTTCTTGTGGCATATGATAATCGGGAATTTAGGTACCAATATAGTTAGGATTTGAACTCCTATTATGATGCTTTTAGCTTGGGGCCTGTTTATGTATTTCCTATGCAATTCCTTTTTCCTCTATTAATAATATCTTCTCCTTTGCTGATAAAAAAAGTCAAAAAATAAACAACAAGAAGAAAAAAACTAAGGGGAAGAACCCCTATCAAAAGCTACACCAACGACATCCGCTACTAGGAGATCTCAAAATTATCTTCGGTGGGATGACAAGAGACACAAAGGCATTATCATGTTCAGTTTGCATTTTTCCCAATTAGTTCGCAACAAAATTAATTCCAATTTCTCAGAGTGTGGTCAATAGAACTCTCAGTAGAAGCAATTCTATTTGGAATAACGTTATTATTAGATTGGTGAGTTATTGAATTATGTTGTCCCTCGTAGAATTTAATTTAATTAAGTCTATTTAGACAAAATTATTTAAAGTAGGTATTGACGGCATTTGGTGCAGAGTTTGATTTTTAGTTGGAGGCAATTGAGAAAATATCCATTAACAGTTAGCTCTAAGCCATTAACACATTCTGTTACGGGCATATTTGTCTTCTTAAAGCATTGCTTTTTGATGATTAATTTAGTTCAAATGGCATTTCTTATTAGCCTTCAAATAAAAATTTAATCCCATAATTACCACAAGTCAAATAGACCATAAACTCCTACACTCCTCTACTATGGTTCTCATTGACAAGTGTTATCCTAATAGGTAACCAAGAGGGGGTAAATTGTGTTGCTAAGTAAAAATTACCAATTAAAAATTCTATCAATCAATTTATTAAACACTTAGAGTGCAATAAATAAAAAAAACAAGAGAGACAAGAAAACTTATAATGGTTCAGAAATCCGTTAGTCTCGAATCCCTATTCCACTTCTTCAAGAGAACCTCTTAAGTTCCACTATAGTTGAAATCTCGTTATTGTTAGGGACCGATTTCCAAGACCCAATGATGAATGCGTACAATTTATACAAAAAAATTATGAAACCCTACTAGGCGGAACTAGGGTTCATACCTTCGAGATCTGTCTGGTTTGATCTCGGCTGTCTTCAACAGTTTGATCCTGATCGAACTTTGAACACGGCTGGATTGATCTCGCTCGACTGACCTTGAGATCTTCTACCGTAATCCTATTGCACCTTAATCACGTACCGAGGATGAGCTCAAAATCGTGATCTCTTTGCCTTCACAGAAACTCTCTTAATAATTCGATTATCAAGTTGTGTCTGACCTAGAAGACATACCGGTGTATATATAAGCAACGATAGAGACCCCTAGGAGAAGTATGGGCTGGGCTTCCTATATAATTCGAGATTCCTAGTCCAGCCCGGATTAATTCCGAATTATATAAATTATAATTTATACCATTACAGAATTATAATGGTATTTTCCTCCCATATCTAAAAATTATATTTCGAGCTCATGTTATTAAATGCTTATTTATCTCCCCACGTTAAAATTACAGATACCCGTTGATTAAAATAAATTACTGACAATTTATTTAATCAACATCGATAAAATTTCTTGAGGCTTTCCACTTAGCCTATTCGTTATGTCGGATACTAATATCTACCTGCAAGGTTTGACATAATTGAAACTTATAAACTTTCTTTAGAGGATATCATCAATCCCTATAAAGGGACGTAAATTCCATTAATAATTAATATTTGTCATACACTTAATATTGACACAACTCATCGAGACTATTGGCTCACAAGGTTTCACTCTATAATGAATCAAAGTTAACAACATTAAATGTACACATCTATTAATTATATTTGGGTTAAGAGCACAAACATTCATAATAACCATGAGGTGCGAATTGTATTATATTATTAGTATAAATACAATTATCTCAAAGTGGTCTTGTTGAATACACACAAAGTGTACTAACACAGTGAGTTAAAACTATACCATTTTTCTTAGTCAAGACAGACCTACTAAAACACTGTGTTACAGTCCTGCGAGTGGTGTGTCTAATTTCACTGAAGACTGTGAACTAATAACTTATATTCTAGAATAATCGATAATCTGATTTGTTGTGTGTAAGCTAAACTCTACACACCAGATTATCTATTATGTGGAATATGAGACACCCATGTACAATATGATATGATATAATGCAAACATTGCCCATAAAGATTCTCATCAAGAAAATGAATAACTATTTAAATAATTCAAAATAAATATTAATCCATTATATAAAGTCATAACTTTTAGTACAAAAATCCTAACACCATCACCATCACTGGTTTTGGTGGAGATAAGAAAACATCCCTAGCGCATGTAGTAGTGGACCTTACCATTGAGGAAACTAGGGTGGCCACAAAGTTCCATGTCATCGACGTGTAGCTGATTATAAAGTCATCTTAGGGAGGTAATTGATGCACAAATACGTAGCAGTCCCCGAGCTATCATCAATGCTTGAATGGGATATGGGCTGGAAAGAGGGTCATGATAGAACCCTCCAAGAAACTATTTAAAGTGCATGTGGCTCACATATCTAACATGGTGTTCTTCTTAGATTAATGTGTTATCTTGTATCTCTGACTCAAACTAAATCATTTGAACCTCTATAACTTTGTAAATTTACGTTTTAGTGAATTCTTTCATATTCAAATAGATTCTGTTCTCATCTAATTGTTCCCAACTTAGAGACACCTTCAATCTCGAGCCCTTGACAAGAAATATTCCCAACATTTTGAACTAGATGCCTGTAAATTTTGAGAACTTTTCGAGTTAAATTGATACTTTAATTTTATACAAATGTAAACTGAATTTTTAGGATAATAATCGTTGATTGTCGTTTTAGTTATGTAGGACTTCAGTACTTCTCGTACTTGCCTAATTTGTCATTTAGGGAGAATAATTACAAATTTAATGACATTTGAAGCTTATGATTCATGATAAGCATTTCGACTTAGAAATCCCTCGAGCCTCGAAACCGGCATTCCATTTATCTCATGATCATATTTCTCTCTAATACTTAAACCTAGAAACCTGCGATTTGTTGATTCATATGTCATGTTCGAGTAAGTAGAATTAACCATGATTAAGAAACTCTTTTTCTTCATATGTTATTCTTCACGTACATTTTACAAGAACGTTCTGTGCGGCCTATGTGCACACACACATGCACGCGTCGCATGTATAAATATATACATTCTCACCAAGAAAATGAATATGTTCATATACACACACACACACACACACACACACACACTCCTCATACACGTATATATGTGTATATATGTAATAGGTGTATTTTCATGCATATATACATTATACATGTATTATACCAAGGCTATACATACAATGTACATACAATTACCATACAATCACTTTTATCAAAATCACAAACCAAAAATCCTAATCATAATACCATTTATGGTTTTCGGGCAAAACCACCTTCCATCCCATTTCTGAGATTTTCCTACCACCCTTACACCCTACTCCATCCTATTGCAACCCTCACCATGGATGCACCTTAAAACCTTGTCAACCATTGATCTTGTCTCCTGCCTTATTTGCCCATAAATTGACCTTCACCCTTCCTTCTCCTACACTTGGTAATTACAAAAATACAGAAAGAATAAGATTAGGTTAGAGCATTGGTGAGAAATTCTAGAGAGATAGTGAAAAGCCCACTTGCAGAAAAATCCAAATTGATCCAATCCAATCTCACTTAAGCCTTAGAAAGTAAATATCTTACTCCTAGGTACTATTTCTAGTGTAGCAGAACCACCCCAATGCTCACCAAACATTAATGGTGGTTCAAAGCTTGGAGATGAACTAGTAAAATACCTTGCGGTCGCTACCCCGAATCTTGTGGCCACAAAGTTCCACTTATGTCAAACCTTGCAGCTGTAACCTTCTATTATTGTCCAGTGCCTTAGTTTGCATCTGAAACCTCGTGTTCACGATCGTGAATTCTTGTCTTGCGCCGACACTGTTGAGAAACCGAGGCAAAATGTTTATTTTAAGTTTGACCCCTGTTGATTTATATTGCATATTTAACCCTCTATTTTTTGTTATTTACATTCTACCTACTGTTAGTTAATTTCAATTTTATCCTTAGCCTTTAAATTACAGTTTAAACCCCTAGAGTTCATAAAATAATAGATTTACTCCCACTATTTTCTAAATTACAATTTAGTCGTCCTTATTTTTCACAAATTACAAGTTTACCCTCTATACTTTTTTGAAATTATAGTTTAGCGCTTACGTTTTTCTAAAAGATACTTTAAACCCTAAATTATATGTTCATAACCATTCAAACCTTAAAAAACTTTTAACTACAAAATTATGCTACTTAAACTATTATATTCTAAACCTCACTTTAAAGTAAATAAATTATTTGATTAAACTCTTAATGAATAAATTACGTATTTAACCCTAGACATATTAGACTCCAAAAAATTAGTTAGGACTTGTTTATTTTATTTCATCACTTGTACTTATTCTCCTTATTGTGCTTTATATATATACATACATATATATATATATACATATATATATATACATATATATATATATATACATATATATATATATGTATATAGAGTCAACTGTTTATTTAATTTCTGTTGAGATTATGATTATTGAAAAATTTGATAGAATTGGATTAAGACACTGACATGGACATTGAGATTTTAGAACGTTAAGAGACACTTGCAAATATGAGGTATCGTGTGGATGCCTAAACTCAGTAGATTATTGGGACATGTGAATATTAAGAGTTTTTGACATGTGAACATTGTGAACTTTGGTATATTATTCTCCGCGAGGATACTATGGTTGCCGATAGTCGTGATCCATCATAAGTCGAGCTATGGTTTGAACCAGAGGTGTCTTTAGTCGAGCTACGTTATTAGCTGAGTTATGTCATTAGTCGTCTCATGCATACCTAAATGGTGTCGTTGAGCCGGATCATGTTCTTTAGTTATATTGTGCCTTTTAAATCAAAAGGTCTAGTTTGTTGTTAAGAGTGTGTTTTGGAATAGGCACGATGCATGAGAAAACATAACTACGGGAGTAGAATGGTGGATGTGATGGATGGGAACCAATGGTTGGGAATGTAGTGATTGGGAGCACGATTGGAATAGTGATTGAAAACGTTATTGGACAGGAGCCCCGTAATGGAATTATGGATACGAAGTGTGGTCATTTTTGGAGATTGTGAATGTTAAGATTGTGGAGGACTTGTTGGAAACTAGATTTATGGGAATACTATGGATTAGACGTTGAATATTCAGGAATTTCATTGATAGACTTGACTTTATATCACACTGCTTTATCTTGACTATTTCCGCACTTACATACTTCATTTTCATATTTAAATTGTTTGTGCTCTCATGTTTCATCTTTACGTTATTGTATTAAATACTAAAAATAAAATTTAAAGGTGAGATAACTTATTAAGTGGCATAGCTCTTGGTGCATATCTCCTTGCCCCTTTCATTTCATAACAAGTACTAAAAAAATGGAGTAGACGTAGGATATCTGGCTAACAACCATGCCATAGATTGAAGATTTTTTGAGCTTACATAGGGCGAATGCTTTATATTTCACTTTTTGACATTGTATTTTGGAATGTATTTTCACTTTTGTTAGGCGTAATCACCTAACCTAGAGGATTTATCAAACTGACTTATACTTTTTGCTTTATTTATGAAACAATAAATGTTTTGAAATTACTTTATTCTTTAATTAACATGTATAAAAGTCGAGGCGTTACAAATATGCACTCCTTGATCCATCCACACCATCTTTCAGAGCAACACACCATCTCCAACATATTTAACAAGAACTCCCAATTCACATTATTGTATGCTTTTTCAAAATCCACTTTAAGAACCAACCCTCCTATTTTGGATTTTCTCCAATAGTGAACAATTTCATTTGCCACAAAAACACCATCTAAAATGTGTTTTCCACCAATGAAAGCAGCTTGACTCTCTTCCAACACTTTAGGCATAATAGATTTGAATATATTTGTTAACACTTTAAATAATATTTTATATATGCATCCCACCATAGAAGTAGGTCTAAAGTCCTTAAACTGGTTTGGGTTGTCTATCTTTGGAATAAGGGCTATAAAGGTTGCATTGATACCTTTACATAGCTTGCCATGGTTGTGGAATTGTTGAAAGAACTCCAAGACCTTTGCTTGCATGATAGGCTAGGCCTTTTTTATAAAGCTAAAGTTGAATCTGTTTGGTCCTGGTACCTTATGTGTGCTATAATCCTGAACTACTACAAGTATCACTTTCCTTAGGAATGGTTATTGTAGCTTTGCTACCTCATGGTTGTCAATTGTCCTATGCAATCCATTGTTGGTCTACATAAGTGGTTATCGCCAAAAGTGTTCTTAAAGCACCTCACTGTCGCTAGTTTTATCAATTCTTCTATAGTTGTGTTTTCAATGTTAATGCTGCCTAGCATATTGTGCCTACTCCTGTTCTTGACCACTGCTTGGAAAAATGAGGTGTTTCTGTCCCTTAAGGCAAGTCAATTGGCCCTTGCCTTCTATCTGCACATGCATTCATTGAGGTTGGCTAGTTTTCACATATTTGTTCTAGCAATTTTCCTTTCTAGATTTTTTTTTTGGCTCTCTTCTCAAATATCAAGCTTATATAACTGGTTTTCTATAGCAATTTGTTTGGCATTCAGGTCACCGAAATCTTTAACATTCCATCTCCTAAGTCTTGCTTTGATTGCCTGCAATTTGAGAAGCAGTTGGAAACCTACCCACCTCTGCACTTTTGTGCCTTCCCATGCCTTCTTAATAACCTTTAGGAAACTTCCTTTAGATAGCCACATATCCATACACCTGTAAGGTTTAGGATCCCAATCTCTTGTGTCATTTAGGATTATAATAGGGTTGTGATTTGAGATTGGTCTAGGGAGTCCAATCTAGGTGAATCTAAACATGTCCAACCACTCATTTGAGGAATGAATCTATCCAATCTGCTTTGTACTCTTCTATCTTGAAAGTTGCCCCAGGTATAGTGACTTCCAGTCATGGGTAAATCATGACATTCCATTGCATTTATGAATTCACTGGAATCCATCATTCCTCTTGTTATTTCCTCTCAATTAGTCCTTTCTCCGGTATTAAGGATTTCATTAAAATCTTCCCCTGAACAAATGGGTACCTGGAACTATTCCTTTAGCACTAGTATCTGGTTCCACACTTCCTTTTTAAGACTTGCATCATTTGGTGCAAACATGTTTACTATTGCACAATGGAAGTTGTTAGGTAATACTCCTATGATGAAGATGAAATGCCTAGGTACAATTGAATTTTGTTGTTAAAAACCTTCATATCCCAAACTGAAAGTATGCCTCCTGAGGAACCCACCGCACGTGCTGCTTGAAAATCAAAGTTGTGGCTGTCCCAAATTGATCCCTTGTACTACTGATTTTTCCATCTCCTCCTTTTTTGTTTCTTGGATAAATAGTATATGTAGATTTTGTTTCCTAACTAGTTTGGTTAGGAAGTTGAATTTTGAGAAGTGAAACTCAATCAACTCAAAATCTGAAATGTTTGAACAAATTTACTAAAAATAAATGAGAAATTAATTCTCAAAGTGGGTTATGGAAAAAAGGTGAAGAGATAACTTTGTCTCACATTGACTATTAGATCTATATAAACCGACAACCATAACTCCGATTAAGACAAAAAAGGAACCGCCCGCAATGTACAAAATAAATTTTGTAATAGACAAGTTACATATGGTAGGTATGTAAATCCCAATTTTTCTTACGAATTTGGGCTTCAATGAGTGCCCAAGTGTTCAAATTTAAGTGGAGACCTATGGTAAAGTAGGTTTGGCCTATTTACACACGTGTGCACGTTGTCGACCAAGGTCGGAGCCTTAGGTCCGTGGTCTAGGCTTGGGGCCCTGGCATAACATATTTTTAATGCCTAGACCATATGGCTTGGGCTCGGGCTCAGGCTCGGGCTCGCTAAAACTAGGTTGGGCAATATGCGCCGTTGTGTTGGCTTCTTCATTTCAGTGTCCGACATAGCATTAACACTTAGAGCACATACCTACTATCTATATTAATTTAAATAAAAATTAGAACACATACCTGCTTTCTATACTGATTTAAATCATAAATTTGAAACTTGTGTTGAAGTAAAGTTACTAAAAACTTCTTATCGATACGTTGAAAAAAGTATCCAACTGTTTGAACTACTATAGACTTTGTGCACCTACTATCATTGCTCTTAAGCAGGTATACATAGTAATACTTTATACTATCATTGACAAAAGTTAAAGTTGTAATTAAGTACATATTGACCTCTTTGTCTCTGAAGGAATTGCAAATTTCAACACAAAGTACATAAAAAATTCTTTCTTTAGAAGAATGAAGTTTAGAATCAACTTAACATAAAAAATAAAAGTTTGAAGCGCTGATGTGGTGAATATGAATCACCGTTTGTTAAGTTATGACCCCAATATAAAATTGTTCATCAAATCACTGCACCTTATTCATCCAAACAAAATAGAGCTGTTGAACAAAAGAATCGTACGTTTAAGAAAATGATGAATGCTGTGTTGATTAGTTTTGATTCGTCATAGAACATGTGAGGTGAAACAATTCTCTCCATGAATTATATCCCGAATTAGCTACCACCAAAAAAAAAAAATCCTATATGAACTTTGGAAGGATCAGAAGCCTTCTTACAAGTACTTACCAATGAGAGGTTGTCTTGCAAAAGTTGAGGTTCCTACACTTAATAAGGTGAGGATAGGTCCAAAAATTATTGATTGTGTGTTCATTGGTTATGCACATAATAATTTCTAGTGCATGAATCTAAGATTAAATATATCTACAAGAACGCGATCATAGAATATGAAAGTGTGTCATTCTTTGAACACATATTAATCACTTTTTCTCAAAAACTATTTAATCCGAAATTATTTTTTCGTGGACAAAGTTTTCTTGATGCTATTTGCAATTTATTTACTGGAAAGGGAAGAAGTAGAATAAACATGAACTAGATTTGCAAAGGCTCACAATAAATTAATAAAATTTAGCAAGAATAGATAACTTTTGTTCTTGAGTGTACTCATCACATACAGTATTTTTTGTCATAAATTTTTAGATCACTGCGAATTAAAGATTAGAGCACTTTCATACATAGTTTTAAAATATTTTATATCTATTTAAAGATCTAAAACAGTATTTTAAATTGGTGTAAAAAATTTGAAATATTGTACACAGAAGTATTTTTTTTTCTAATATGAAAATAAGAGTATAATTTTCTTAGTTTTAATTTGAACTGGAATGAAAAGTAAAACATTTTGAGAGACATGTACAAAAAAAAAATTATGAGGTTAAAAATTTTGCACAACACTTGGGTGTGTGCATGTACAATATTTGTTATGACAAAATTTTGAAATATATAACAAATATTTTAAATTGATCAACAAATATAGGGTATTAGAGCAATTATGTTTCCCCTCGACTGAGGGTGTTCTCATTCTCAAATAATTGGAATGATTTATTTTGTTTAAATTCATTCTATATAAGATCATCCAAAAATTCAATTCAGTTATATATTAGTAAAATATTTAACTAGAAATTTTATTTTTCACATAAAAATTCTCAACTGAAGAATTAAAATTTGTTGATCAAATCACTAACGAAACTCTATTAAATTAAGTTTTTTAATAAATAAGTTTAAACAAAGAAATAATATTTTAGCAGTTAAAATAATACTGTAAATGAACGAACAAAGTTGCATAAAGGAAATCGTTATCCCGGTGGAAAAGTATCAGCAATCGTAATCTATTGCGGGAATCGTGCCGGTAGGACCATTTGTACGGGAGGTTGATATTCTCTTCATATCAATCTCTCTCTCTCTCTCTCTCCCCCTCCCTATCACACACGTCACACTAGTCTTTTCAATGGGTCCGCAGAAAATTGGGCTGTGACACTGTAATAGGATACAGAGAAAAGGCCCACGTGGGTAAATTCTAATCCCACCGTACACATGGGTTTCCCTCCTTCATTTGCGCTTTGTGTCCAATGGCCCGCTTCCAATATCATCGTCATCATTTTTTCTAGCGTTAATGACGTTTCTTTTTGCGTCGTAAACCTGTCATTTCTATAAATTGTATTTGTTTTGCTATTTTCTTCCTTTCTTTGGTATTTAAAAATTTATATATCACCAGTTTTTATTCCTTCTTCGTTCACTCAGAAGATAATATTTTGAAATCTGATGAAACAAATTAACTCTGTTGGGTGGTGTTTTATGAGGCATTTCAACTAGTCTTGTCTCCGAGTTGTGAGAGGAGTTAATTGGAATTTGTCCCATTTAAAATTATCAATTTTGTACTGAAGTGTATATTATTTTTGTTGTTATTATGATTCGTATAGATATCAGTAGATATTGACGCACTATTTTAAATTTATCGCTAAAATTATTATACATTTCTTAAATAATATATTTTAACAAAAAATTATATTGGATATATAAAATAAAACCGCACAACTTAAAAAATAAATCATCAAATATAAAAGTTTATGATTTTAGTATCAATTTATGTTTAATTACCTAAAAACTATTATTTGAAATTTAAAAAAAAAAATTACGGACCAATAGGTACTGGCCGGTACTAATCGGTATCGGTTGGAACATGCCGAGATGGTACGCCAGTGATCCAGTATCGCTTCAAGGCACGTACTGGTCGGTATAGTATGGGATAAATAACATTGGTCCTACTTGTTTTCTGAATTTCGGAGCTCTACCTGCATAAGAGAGCAACTAGTTAGAGACATTCCGATAAATAGTCAAAATGCCTTCCGATCGATAAGTAAGTACTAGAACAAGTGATAACTTGTAGAACTAGAATTCTTTCTAGCACAAAGAATATAAGCTAATGTGTGTGTGTATATATATATATATGTATGTATATATATATAAGCTAATGTATCAATCAAAGCTTGGAGTGGTTTAACTATGAAAATGATTAAAAATGTCCTGACTGATCAACTCAACAGTAGTATTGCAAGTGATTGATTCCTTTTTCAATGGCCTTTACTCTTATTTATATGGATCGATTGAGTATTCTCTTGTACAAACTCGAGTGCGTCTCTTGCATGAGCCATTCATGATTGTGGGTTGATTTGATGTATCAATCAACACAAATTGGTTGACTTGGATTGACCGACCTCGGTTGTAATGATCCGACCAAATTGTGGGTCGCATATATATGATCGGTCTTGACAACTGACAAGCGGCCAGGCCGAGCTAGCTCGGGGCCTAAGGTTCTACTTGTGGTCGAGCCAGCTAAGCGGAGTCTAATATACAATCACTTACCTAGCCCCCAAAATTGCCCCTTAACATGTTTTTGCTCGGTCATTTCTCTATTTGGGTGAGTGGTAGTGAGCTAACTTTGCCCACGTTGTGGGTCGGCTCATCCCCTCTTTTTTATGACATACACGTGTCGCCAACTCTACATGCATTTAATGCAATGTTCTCCTTGGATTATTTTTAGGTAGTTACCTCGAAAACTATCATTTTGGATCCCTCTTAATTCCCTTATAAATAAATGAGAAGTATCCCTTTATTTGGACTTGTTTACTATCCGAGCACTTTGAGCCTTTTTTCCGTTCTTGTTGATGTCGTTGTTCTTTCATCTTATAAGCGCTGATTTCATTCCTTGGCTTCTCCAACGGACGAAGGATGTTTTCTGAGGGGCATAGTGAGAGATTTAGAAAAGTTTCTGCCATCCCCGATGATGTAGTAATACGTTTTCTAGAGAAGGATGAAGTCACATTCCCCTCCGCCGATAGTAATTCGACCTTCTTTCCTCTCATCGCCATAGTTGAACGTGGTGTTAGGTTCCTTATTCACTCCTTGATTAGGAAGGCTTTATGCTTCTGGAAACTACCCCCTTCCAGTGCACTAGTAACTTTTACCGGGTGATGTCAAGGGTTATGGCACTTAATGTTCTGTTGGGTATTAACATAGGGATGATACTTTTTGCAAGCCCAAAGCACCAACCTTAACCTAGATCAAGCCCTCCCATTTTCGGCAAAATGCGTAGACCCAATTTTGCTTGAAGTGTTAGGGACATGGGAATACCCAGTCGATGGTGAGAAAGCCGAGCACATTCATCGCGTGGAGGGGACTCCCAATAGGGTTCCCATTCATTCTTTTATTTTTTATTCTGACTTGTTCATCTTTCTTGTTAGGCTTGGCTAACGCTCGGAGTTGCATAGGTATTAATTCGTTTGTTGTGGGCGACGTCGATTGGGCATTGGCATACAACGGCCCTACAGACCTCGAGGTCTCCGATCGTTGTTACCATAAACTACTGAATTACTACCCCACGAATTGCACTTTTGCCACATAAGGTCTTCCTCTTGACGACTATAAGGACTTGATTACTCACTTCAGGCGGGGTAGCATGCAGCTGTAAATTATTCCCTACTATCGTCCCCTTTCTCTTGAACCTTCTAAATTTGAGGTATCCACTACCGACCAGTCCGACGAAGAAGCCTCCATTGTCAATTCTGATCGGGAGACTACTAATAGTAATTTTGACTCCTCCTCCTTTAGTAAGTCATACGTACACACTGCAACTCACCCCACTTAGTCATGGGAGGTTGAGGGAGAGAGAGAGAGAGAGAGAGAGAGAGAGAGAGAGAGAGAATGTTCGGCTAAGTTCAGTGAGCCATTTGTAGAGGAGTCCTTGGGAATCCCAAGAGAGCGTTGATTTTACTCCGTTGGTTTAGGAAATTCAAGAGATGGCCGACCCAGTGGTGGCGCAAAGCAAGACGCAATCAACGTCGATTGACTTATGAGGCAACGTTAACGAGGACTTGTTGTTTGGCTAGGGAGAAGCTAGAATGACACCTCAGGAATAGACAAGGGTAGTTGATGCCCCTGCTCACATTTTGGACCCCACCTTCTACTGCTCCCCTTGATCCCTAGGCACATAACGTCAAAGAGAATACTTTAGTTTCTGACCTCTTACAAGGTCAAGAGATCACTTAGGATATCCTATTGGCTCTCGGTCGGCCGCCCCTTCCAAAGAGGGCTTATGTTGACATCTCGCCTCCAGCTCAAGTGTCTAGGTTGGCTTCAATCCCCAAAATGACCCCCTCCCCCAACAAACCAATTTCAAGGGGTAATCCTTCTCAAAGTGATTTGTCATCCATCCTTTGCTTTAGGGATGTTTCATCCCATTGACAATCTCTATTTTTTGAAAGTGCTGGGGATTGCCCCTTCCTTTCTGAGCTGAATGGGATGGATGTTGATGAACTCTTCCATCCATATTGTTATTGCAGTTACATGGTAACAACTTTTAAATCCTTTCCATGATTTCTATACTTTGGTCATTTCTTTTAGCAATTAGTTTCTATTTTGTGGATGTCAATGGGGGCAATGCGGTCGGCACCCATCTTGAGGAGATTACAAAGCAGAGAGGAGAATCCTTGGAGTTTCTTTATTCTTCTTGGGAGAGGGAACAATCTCTAGAGGCAGAGATGATTGCCACCAGGATATCGTTGAAGGCTGAGAAGGCTAACTTTGCAGCAATGAAAGGCCAATTTTGAATCCAAGAAGGCCAATTTTGAAGCCTATGGGGCCAGGGCTGCATAGGAGAATGTCAACTTCAATATGGAGAAGGCATGGGCTCATGAAGAGAAATTTAAACTTGAGCATGAGAGATTTGATCTTAAATAGAGAGTGTAGGACCTAGAATCTCATAGAGAAAGGCTAAAGGAGGACGTTGAGGGTGTTGATGCTTGGCTGGAGCAGCAAAACCAAAATGTTATAAATAACTATCTTGACCAGTTAGGCCTTCTTCAAAACAAAATCTTTTAGAGGGGGTATGTGTTGGTTTGTCAATAGTTGAATGCTACTCCTCCAGAGCAACACCCTAAGGAGACGGACATTTATGGTGTTGCTAAGGAGGTTGACGACGACATCTCTCAGCGTTAGGTTTTTCATTTTTTTCTTTCTTTCCTTTGTTTTTTGATCCCCCTCCTTTCTTTTTGTAAAGGAAAGGGGTGCAGATGTATATACTCTTCTCGTGAATAGACATTTTTTTCTACTCAAGATCCATTGTCTTGTTGTTCCTTCATATTCTTTGATGTCTGAATGAATTTGCTCTTTGAAGTTATCCTTTAGTTCTGCATGGATATACCATTTTGAAAATCCTTTGTCACCCGCCGAGCTGAACTCGTTTACATCAATTGTTACCATTGCAAACTGATTTGTTCAACTATAAACTATCACTGATCGACAGAGTTTGGGTTTCTTCAACTAATTCCAAAGTTGTTTGCTCAGCCATGATTCGCTTTTGCACAACTTGTGGGGTCCATTAACCATCAGATTGGTTAAGATTCCTTGACACTATCAAAATCTCGAAGAGTCAACTTGGGAGAGAGAGGATGTAATGAGAGTCAAACACTTCGAGCTATTTAATTAGATCGTAGTGTGTAAATTTTGAGGAAGAAATTATTTAAGGGGGATAATTTGTGATAACCCTAAATTTTAATTTAATTTTTAAATATTATTGAATGATTTTTTCTTTAATAATTGAATTTCTGTTATTAAAAATCTAGAATTTGGAAATTTGTAACTCGCTCGAGCGGCTTATATAGGCCGCTCGAGCAACCTTGTCTTTTGGATCTAGTTCGAGCGAGCTTAAGGCCGCTGGTCAAGCGGTTTGTTCAAATTTTGAATGGGCAGATTGCCGTATTAATGGTTATCAATGGAAGAGTTATGATATTCGATTTATATCAATGTTTATGATTTTTATTATGCGTTTATAGGGATAATCTCTACTTAAACTTAAAAATCATTCGTTTTCGATATGCAAAAAATACATAATCGTATTTAGAAAGTTTAGAGGGTTTTAGAGAAAAAATTGTGAGGAAAATTTTGAAGTTTGAAGGAAGGAGGGTTTGACTGTGCTAAGTTCATTCGATCCAAGGTGGTTAGTCATTTGTCCTTCGAATCAAGATAGGAAAAATCACTTCCAACCCTTATGTTTATGATTTATAGTAGGTTGTTTATTGATTTTTCATTTGAAAGCATGTCTAGGGTTATTGTGGGTATTGAGATTTGAGAAATTCCGTTTTTATCATAGTTGAATACGTTAAATTGACAAAGAGAAAATGAAAATTAAATAATATAGTCTTTGTTCATGTCCTTAAGTTTCGTTTTGAACCAGAAACTTAGGTTAGCCTTCGCCGCCGAGGCCCTTACCTCTGTTCTTACAGCTTCTGACCTAGATAGAATATGGGTTGCGTACTCAATCCCATACTCTATCCACTTGAGAGTGCCCAATGTAGACCAGAGGGCCTGCGTCTATGTGGGAGGGGAGATCTTCTTCTATGAAGTCAACTTACATTGCGGTCTGTGCTTTCCATTCCACCCCATCATCAGGGATCCTTCACTTTATGAATCTGTCCCTTGGCCAGCTGATGCCGAATGCCTAGTGATTGCTACTATCCATTATCGGCCTTTGGCACCACAAGAGTGAAGGTCGACGATCCTTCACAGTCATAGAATTCATCTACTACTACCAACCAAAGGAGGCTAGGTCCGAGTTCGTTTGGTGGTACTTTCAAGCCAAGGGAGGATGTGGTCTGATCATAGGAATCCCTTCATCTAACAAGGGTGGCATAACCATTTCTTTTACGCTGGGGGAAAGGGCTAGGAATTTGGTGCTAACAAAATCCTTCCCGAGTGCTCTGTTCGAGTGGTTCGCCTCTAGGGTGATCCCTCGCAATCGACTTTTGGCATCGCACCCTCCATCCCATGCTTTAGAGATGGATTTATTGACGAGCTGAAAAAGCACGCTTCCTGTTCTGCCCTACATTAATGACCCCAACCTACTGTGTTGGTGCAAAACTCTGTTGAATTGATCCTGATGGCATTGCATGATTTTGCACTGAACTCCTTGTACCACCACCCTCTAGATTTAGTGGACAATGTTGCTCCATATGCCCTTCTTTATTACACTTGTAGCAAATAACTAGTCCCCGAGCAACACTTGTAGTCTAAAATTACTGCGCACCCTTGACAATCCACCTTCTTATGACCCGATTGACCACACCTACAACAAGTAATCTCTTCCCAAGGACTCCTCTCAATGGATACCGCTGATGGACCAGATACAGCCTACCTCCGATAACCTTGAAAATGAGAGATGGACTCCCTCTTGCGCTTCTTTTTCGATCCTACTGATTCAGATGTTAAAACTTTCATAACATGTTGATCGCTCGCTGCCAAATCTTCCTCGGCGATCATTGCCCTCTCCACTAGATCACCATACTCTCAAATTTTCAATTGTATAACCCTTTCTCTAACTACCGGCTCGAGTCCCCTCTCAAACCTCTTGCATTTCAAATCCTTATCCACTACTGTTTTTGTCGCAAAATAAGACAACGAAGTTAACCTATTTAGGTACTCTACCACAGTCATGTTGCTTTCCTTTAGGTCATAGAACTCCTATCGAAGCGAGTCCTTCATCACCTTTGGAAAGTAGTGATCAAGGAATAGACCCTTGAGAGCCTTCTATATCATCTATCTCACTTCATAAGTAGTCTTAATTATCTTCCACCATTGACTAGCCTTTCTGGTAAACTAATAGGCAACCAATGAAATTCTCAGCTCATTCTCCACAACTTGTAATGTATCTATAGTCTTCTCGACTTATTTTATCCAACTATCAATCACAAATGGGTCGACCCCACCATGGAACCCAGGAGAGTTCATGCGACGAAACTCTTGCATGGCTATCATTGCTCTGGTTTCATTTCTGAGCTAATTATTCTGTGCTACATGTTGTATGGCCTTAGCCATAGCTCTCACAACATCCTTCCCGGTGATAGGATCTGGTGTCCCTGTGGTGTCCCTACAGCGGCAACACCTCTACCTCTTTCCTGGGCTTTATGAGGCGGCATCTCACTACAAAAAGGGACAAAACTTATCAGCAACGAAAGACAAACAACACATATATACAAGTAAGCATGAAAACACATAATGTAAGGGCCCAAAAAATTTGGACTATTTAAATAATTAATTGAATTTATATTTCGGGATATATATTTGATTTATTATTATACGTTCTGAAATTTTAGTTACTGGACTTGAGCCTAAGGACTTTAGTTTTATTATGCACGCATTACATGAGATGTAGTGTTATTTGGAGATACCTTGGTTTGTTAAAAATCAGATTTTTGGGCTAAGGGGGGAACTTCACACTTTCATTTCACTCACCTCTCTCTCTACAAGTTGCTCACAGTTCTCTCTACCACCACCATCAAACTACTTCACCTCTTTCTCATTCCTTGGATATATGAAAGGCTTGGGACGTGCTCGAGGGATATTTGAAGATGGATTATGCAGGAAAGCTCGGGAATGAAGGATTTAAAGCTTGGAGATTCACTTGAACCTAGGGCTTTGCTCATTTCACTTAATCTTTCGATTCAAAGCTTGAGATAGGGATGTTTCACCCTTATTATATGTTTATACTAGGTCTTGGCGGTTAGCATCATGTTTGATCTTGCATTTTTGAGTTTTGAGGTGTTTGGGCTATTCAGCGACCTACCATTGGAAACCTAAGATCGACGAAGTCGCTCGAGCGACCTGCACCTCGCTCGAGCGACGTTGCATTTTTGGGAGTCGCTCCAGCAACTTAAGAGTGACTGGTCCAACGACTTGCACTATTTTAGGGGGTATCCAGTGACTTTATGGTCGCTAGAGCGATCTCTTGGGTAACTTAGTCTGATGGTTTAACCTTAATTTTGAGATTATGGATTCTTTGATTATAGTTTTGGATCATGGTTTGAATTAGATGATATATCTATTGTTTCTGGCTTTCTTTGTTGAATTATGCGTATTTATACAATTAATCTTACGTTATCAATATTGAGGGTTTGATTGTCGAATTAAATTTATGTATCGCATTGACATAGTGCGATGACTAGCCTCCGACGAGAGATGTGATAGGTGTGAATTGTCTAGATTTCATTTGGATTGTGCTATTGGATTTTGATATTGTCTGGTCACCGTTGGATGATGTGCTAGTTGGAGTGGTAATCTTTGGATCGATATGATGAAAATGGAGTGATTAGTATAACGGACTTAGTGCGATAGCATCTTAAATGTTACGAAGGGAATTGATGACATATGAAATTCATATCTTATGCATGTTATTATAAATTGTTCATACAACATGCCATACCATAGCATATTCAGATAATATTGGAAAAGGTGGTGGTGGTGCCATCTGGGGCAAGGTGGTGGAAGTCCATGTGGGAAAGGTGGTGGTGCAGGTTGTGCGGTTTGAGAAGCTGCAAAAGCTTGGAGGAGTTGTGCTATTTGTTTGCGTCCCAATGAGACATTCAGTAAAATGCTGATTACTGAGTTAACTAAAGGTGGTACACTGCCCACTCCAGCATTCATATCATTGGTGTGTGTCTCATCGATAACACGTCATCTATTACCCTTGATGTTGTTCATGTCTTCCTGATATGACATTCTGTATATTTCGAGTTCAATTTTAAGGGGTAGGTCTAATTATGCAATTTACCAGAATAACATGTTCAAGTGCATAAATAAAGCAAAGCACACATAAATTGAACTTTTATTAATAAATTGTGCTCAATGACGTTGAATTACAAGTTCAAAAGATAAACAATAAACAAAACTACACATGTATTGTTCTCTACCTATCCTTTGTTGTCTCACCGTCCTGACACTTATTCTAACATACTAACCCTTATCAAATCAAACTGACGTGGGTATCTATCCCTCATCTTCCACTATTTCTTCACGTTTCCTTCATCGCTACATAGTAGCGCCACTTGACCCTACAGTATATGGCCTACTACTCTCACTAATTGTGTAGCAATCTCGGTGATGGCAAAGATAACTTTAGTGTAAATGTGATAGTTTGAGAAGTCCACATTGCCAGTGCAACGAGACTATCCTCCTCAAAATCTGACATCTGACAATGTAAAATAGTTATATGTTAGGCTTATAGTAGTAGAGCATAATAGTGAAAGGAAACTGAACAACTAAAGAAAACTAAACAGTTGAAAAGTCTAACTAACGAGAAATGAAACAACACTTAGAAATGTGATATACCCAATATAGCCAAAGTTGTAGGCTGGTCTAACCGAAATTTTGATACCAAATTGTAACGCCCCAATTTCTTGAAACATTGATTAACTCCATTTAATCTTATTTTGACATGCAAAATAAAAATTAAAAAAAAATCCTCTTTATTATTAAATAAAAAATATTAAAATTGAGTTTCAAAGTGCGCAATTAAAAATGACAGAAATATCTTTCTAGATTTACATTATTTATCTCAAAATAAATCAAACAACAAAGGAACTAGGGGCATGACAGTCACGTGTTGAAGTCTTCTTCCCGACTCCTCTTGCTCGAGTAGAAACTCTGTCTGCTCATCTCCATCTGGCATAAAACATCAGGAGAGAGAAATTGTACTAATGATTAATAAAATTCAATAGTGAAAATTATCCAAAAAACCAAACCCAAAGAAAATACAACAGGTACAATAGAATATATAATATTATAACAAGAAATAAACTATATAACTGATTGTAAACACGTAGGTATGTTTTGATTTCATTCTTTAATATTCCTACTAATTCACCTAAAAACTCCGAATATTACTCAACTTATCTAATATGGGACACTTAGTTGATATTGACCAGTCATTACCTATCTAGGGACCGTAGTTTGAGATTATGTACTAGACTTTAATACTAACACGACAAGGAATGAACCTTCTACTGTCCACTCAAATCAATAGCTACCCCCCTTAACTAGATCTGACTGAACGTGGTGTCACCAGTTCAGGTACCAACAAACCTTAGTAGTTTCCTCTAATCGGCTCAAGGACACCCAAGACACTAGATTTCACTCTCTCGGGGTCCAGAGCTGCCCTTACTGACATCCCCAAAGTCACCATCAACTCGTAGTTAGGGTTCCTACATGGAACGATGCCCGAACAAGTCAAAGACGGGATAACACACGAAAATAACATGGGAAGCCAACCAAACCAGTTTTACACATTTTTCATTATTGCAAACTTACTTTCTCTACACAGTTGCACTATGTATAATGTACACCTAACACCCTTTGCTTTCTTATTCTGTTACCATTAGTATAGGTGTCCCTAATGTTCTTTCTAAGTTTCTCCAAATACCACAAAGTCACATCATGTTTCTCTAACTAAAATATTGTAGCACGTCGTTTGTATTATGTCCATTTTATAGAGAATCTGACATCACGATGGTTGTACCTGAAATATCCAACAACATGTTTATTATCAACTCCAGATGTCGAAGAACGATCTTAACAACATAATGATAATAACGATTTTGAATACATCGATGCATAGCACAAATATCGAAACAAGGTCTCACAGGGCATTCCTGCTCTCACGAGATTTCATAAAAATTTGTGGACATAAACAAAGTGCGATGGATGCCTGTGCCAATGTGTATATGCAATCTGGTTAGGTTTACTCTCTGTAATCAGTGTCTGAATAGCCGGACAACATTCTGTAATTTCTTGAAAATTGAACAGGTCGCTCGAGTGGCTTATAGCTCGCTCGAGCGAGTCTAAAGAACGCAGGTTCTGATAGATTCTAACTTTTCTTGGAAAGATAATAGATTCTGACTTTCCGTAAAATTGGTCAGAGTCTGAAAATTGGCAGGTCACTCGATGACCAGGGCTTGCACGAGCGAGCATTCGTTATTTTTCATATTTGAATTTTTTTCGATTTTCTAGAAACTTTGCTCGATCAGTACACTAGAACATGATTTCTAGCTATAAAACAACAGTTGAAAACATAAATTGAAACCCTAAGGGTTGGAGGTGATCTCCCTACCTTGCATCAAAGAACAACCGAAGAACCGTGGCTGAATGAATGAGAAATCATCGCATTCTTAACTCTTTCTCCATAACTGGGAAGAATACCTCACAAAACACTCTATTGCCTCTTATTTCGTAATTGTAAATGAAAAAGGAGACCGACATAAGTATTTTAGTGAAGGCTCTCATAATTTTTCATGGCTAGTAGCCATTAAAATCTTAAAACACTGAGAAAACCCGATTAATTTTCATTAAAAGCCATAAAAATCCTAAACTACTGTTATGGAATTTGAACAGATTGTTCGAGCAATTCTATCTCGTTCGAGCGGTCTACCACAATAAAAAATTCTGAATTTTGATAATTAAGTACACAATTAGCCCAAACAATATCAAACATATTTCTAAATTGCTAAGATTGCATACTATTTGTTGCGGACAATTAATTAATGATATTGTCTTTTCTTGGCATTAGATTTGTGTTAATCATTCTAAATTAAGCAGTCTCATCTTGACCATCCATCTTAATATTTAGTTATCTAAATTTTTTAAAGACTGCATTTTCATAAAAATAAATTTTTATTGAAGAAGAATCTTTTAAGAAATATAAACTATTAACATACTTTAAAACGATTAAAATTGTAAGAAGTATTTTTTACGGTTAAAGTTTAAATAAGAAAGCAGCCACATATCCTAAGTTTTCAATGGCACATATATATCGTTGTTTCCGAGGATAGACTTTTCTCTCGTGGGCTACCTAACTATAGATTGATATAGGATAGGATAGGATAGGATAGAGACTGATCTAAAGAGCTAATCTTTTACTTTTCTTGGTTGGTCATAAACCATCTTGTATTAAATTAATTACCACAATTTATGGGCATCTATTTAATTTATACATAAAATGGTGCAGCCTACTCATAGGGTTTTGGCCCACCACTATTCATCCCCATGCATACTCTACCTACAATCTTCTTAACATTATAATGCCAAAATTGAGCTACATATTACATATTCCCCCACACACGATGTTCCCCAGTCCATACTCCTAACAAAATTTGTCCCAGTAATGCTAATCTAACCCCAAAAGTTTAAAAGTATGATTTGATGGTCAAGATATGAGTTTAACAAGCTTTTTTTTTTAGATCTTATATAAAACCTATGTGAGTATTGTTAACACTTTCGTAGTTAATTCATATAAAATATTATTCCGAATCTTTATTATACAAAAATAAGTTGAGATATGCATAAATTGACATAGATCTTGAATCATAAGGAAAAAAAAAGTCATTTTTAGTTATTGGATAAAATGCTGAAGGCTTATGACTATTCTTTTGATCTTTTGTACTACGAGAATCATATCGGCGTAACTATTATTTATTTTATCTCAATTTAATTAATAAAATTTGAGAAGACAGTTATCTCAATTTGTAGGTTGTATAAATTTCATCCGAATAGATTTTTCTGTGGGAAGTAATTGTGCAACTAAACTTGAATTAAAAATGTTTAACCAATAATTATTCTAATCTGATTTCTTATCTAGCAACTCAAAGTGAGTAAATGGTCTAATCTAATTACACCGTAAGTCTACTCCACGAGGTCGTAGTGCGAGTCCTGGTCAGGACCGAACGGCGTCATCATTAACTTAAGTTCCATCATTGCTTACGTACGAACGATATCGATGCACGTTTCTACTCAAACGCTATTATTTTTTGTTAAAGAACTTAAGAGGTTGTTTTGGAGATATTATTTTAACAAAATGGATTCTGAATTTTGATGTCATATTATTAAAATATTTTGGCAGAAATTTTAAAACTGTAATATGTCAACTGGCCACGATCTGAAAATTAAATCCAAAAGTATTTTTTGTTTATAGTCAACTTATCTAATTTTGAAATCACGTTTAACATATTACCGATTAATCTTCAGGATATTGAAATTAACGATCGGACGAGCCTCAATAGCCCCTAGTGTGGCATTCGACCTCATAACCTTGAGGGAACATGTGCATTAGTCACACTCTTTCCTTCTATTGAACCAACCGCTTGGGTCTTATTTGATTTGTAGATTAGGTAGGTGGGATTAGACTATTCGTGCATAATCCTGCGCAATCTCATGTTTTGTTTTTCAAAAGATAAATAATTATGAGATTATTATAATAACTATACGTGTTTATAATAACTATACATTGATTGTGGAGTACTATTTTATCGTTTGGGTAGGGGAGGGAGGATTAATTTAATTCCGTTCGTACCAACCATTGTTCAATCGCCTCCGACCGCTACTATCGCCACCACCCATTACACCACCACAATATATGTATATCCACACAATTTCAGTAAAATGTCTTTGCTTGAAACTCTAGAAATTCGAGTGAGATATCTTAAAAATAGTCAGTCCAAATCAAACATGAGATTAGATAATTTGATAGGTATTAAAACAGTACCAGGATAAGTAATTGCAGGACTATTAATTCTGTTAATTTTAATCCAAGAATCAAACAAGATCTTGGGTTTAGATCCAGAAATATTTCTAAATTCTTCTTTTTTACTTAAATTCAATAATTATTTTTTCCGTCATTTTTTAACAAACTACATAGATATCAAAATGTACGTCTAGATACCTATTTATTTTTATATTACATACTGTTATACATATACTTATTTTTATTCTTTATCTACACATTTATATTCTACGTAAGTAGAGATAAACATATACTATTCAATACCTACTTATTATGTATTTGTTAATAGAATTATGACATTAACTTATATTATATATATTTATTTATATACATACCTGTGGAGTCTGAAATCCAAATAGGACCTCTCAAAAGTATGTTGCCAACCCTCTTGCTAAACCTGCAAAACACTCAACAGTAGGTTAGTGCAAATCGGAATTGGATCTCCGGGGGGCATTCTGACGATGAAGTTAGCTTTCAAGAAGAATGAGAGCAATATTAAAGTATGGGAATCAATATGAGTATCTGCGTGTACCTATACTAGGAGTGCTCTTGGAGTATTTATAGAATAGAAACCCAAATGCCTACTTGAGGCTTCGGTCAAGAATGTAGCGTCGTAGTTTGGTAAACACGGTGGTACCGCCACATGTCCCACATTCATGCGGATTAGGAGAGCATGTTTGCACAACCTTCCCCACGTTCACCCAAAATGTGGGGAACACGTCCCTACGTGTCATGGCCGAGCATGAAACTTTTGGCGCAATGGCCAAAAGTTAAGATGTGCTTCTTCTTCAACACATGTCTATTTAGTCGAAGGGCAATGCCGCGGGTCATGTATGTCACCTTAGCTCATATGCCGAGGGAAAGTTATGTATCTTTTTTGGGCCTAGCCCAATTCGGGCCCCGAACAAATGGGCCGAGAATGATCGTGGACCGAAGGTCCATTGTTGATAAGGAGGGATTAATCTCCCGAGAGCTAGAGCCTAACCTTATAGTTGCCGAAGGCTGGCAAGTGACGATCTATATGAATCGTTATTTGCCATAAAAACTTTTTCCGTTTTCTCGATAAAAAAATTATTTTCCCAACTAATCTCAAGTTGAAGAATCAGGAAATGAATTATTTGAAAGTAATCTGAAGACCAAAAGATCATCTTTGCAATTTTCATTTCATTTTGGTACTTCTATAACACATATACTGTATTATTCATTTTTAATTATTTTAGCCAAGATACGCCAAACTGGCCTTAATATGCTAATGTACGTGAGTAAACTTCTAATTAGGTAAAGAATTATTCCCTCAAGCTTGGCCAAAGACGTGGACTATCTTATTCACCAGAAACCTAATCTGTAAGGTAAGAAATCATCAAAACACCTTTCACTTCAAGTTGGCGAAAAGGAAAGTCGATGATTAAGTTAGTACTCACTCAGCTAGCCAAATAAAGATCACATATTTCCTATCATACATACAATACTGGTAAGGACCCAAAAAAAAAAAATACATGGTGCTACTAAAGGAAAAGACGAACCATTGTATCCCACTTAAGAAAAACCCAAAAAGGTTCTCTTTGTCTCCATCTCAGATTTTTTAAGTAAAATAATTGATTTCGGGAGAAATTCTGAAGTTGCGAGGCTCAGAATTGAATTCCAAGGTCTTAAGCAGTCCAAGGGTGATGCTATGAAAGTCTTGGATAGAAGATTGAAAGTCGAATGTAAAAGTTAAAATTTAGGAACCTAATTGAGACAGAGGTAGCTTATACCGGTACACTACTAGTATAAATCAATTCATTAATAAAGACTATTTTGGAGTTTGTACCGGTACACTACTAGTAGAACATAGTGCTTTTTGGGTTTGTACTGTTACTTTACCGGTAGAATGAGCTATGATGCTGCAATAAATGTCGTTTTGACATTTTATGTTTTATCACCTTTTGAGATTTTCCTTTCCCGACTTTTGATATGTAAGGGGCGTAAAGGTGTATTTTCGACTTAGTTTTTCCCCCCTTTGACTCTTGTGTGTATGTATAATGAGGGAGCAAAAGAGTTTTAGACACAACTTATATATTTTATACTTTTAAGCATTTTGTAGTTTTGAGAGCGTCTCTCGCTAATTCCTTGTGTTCTTGAAATTCTTCAATTTTTCCAGAGATTTTCTTCAACTGTTAGACATATTCTATTTGAGAAGTAAGTAATACTAGTTTTTAGTTCCATTTTTGTATTTTTGCTATCGTTCTTTATTTTTTCGATAATTCGCCAGAATCTTAACTATTAACATTGTGTGTTTATTTTTTGCAAATTTTTAAGTGTTCTTGGTAATTGTATCGTCTCTTCTTTCATCTCTGGTCTTAGCATTCTTATGCCTTTCATATCCATAATTTCTTCTACAAGCATGAGTAGCTAAATCTCTATAGACTAAGTCTAAAGATGAAGTTTATCTTAAAATCATTATTAGTCAATATCTCCTAAATGATTTTCCAGGTTTGTTAATAGATCTACACAAGTTCTTATCCGTTGAAACAAAAAGAAAGTGTTAACCTTTTGCTTAGTTATTACCATATTTTTTGTATATCTAATACTTAAGGCTATATTCTTTATATTTTGGATTACTTGTTCTTGAACTTGAATAGATCTAGAAACACATCTTTTGATGTAAAAAACCAATTTTGATTGAAATATTTTCCAATCCAAAATCCTTGGCCAGAACCTAGATTGGGTTGTAAAGAAAGATATTGTGTAAGAGGTTTAACTTAAATGGTTCGACTTAGTAGGTGAGTTTCATTATCCAAAATCCCCATCACACCTAAATATAAGGAGCCCAGTTGTCCTACTCTATCCGTTTGGGTTGGGGGGAAGATGGTAGAGAAAACCCTACTAGATTTGGGGGCTAGCGTGAATTTGTTGCCATATATAGACTCGGTGAATCAACAACTTAGACTTAGGGATATGAAACCAACCTCGGTGACCCTTCAATTAACCGATGGAAGTGTCCGGGTGCCGAGGGTTTAGTGAATGATGTGTTGGTCCAAGTAGGGCTCAAGTGGACAACTTTGTTTACCCGGTGGACTTCATAGTCTTGGACACATGTCTCGTGTCTAATCTTCAAGCTCAAATGCCCATCATTTTCGGACAGCCTTTCTTGGCCGCGTCTATTGCAGTGATCCATTGCCGAAGTGGGCTACTTAAGGTGAGATTAGAAGGTGAGATTAGAGAACACGAAACTTGAGTTGAACATTTTCAATATTGGGAACTAAATGGGTGATGATGGCGAGATCCGTGATGTAAGCATCATTGACACTCTAGTAAAAGAACATGTCGATTGTGATATTTTCTCTGACCCGTTGGAGACTTGTCTTGTGACAGATGAGGCCAACTTTTTTGATTCGCCTAAGGTGGAGTATCTTTGCTCCCTCCTCGAGGCCAAAGAGGTGATAGGCACTGAGAGGTGGTTGCCCACTTTCAAAGAGCTACCTCCCGCCAAATCCAAAACTCTATCGTCTAATGTCCAACTACCCAAACTTGAGCTTAAAGCTCTTTCCTCTAACCTTAAATATGTTTTTCTTGGATCTTCCTATCAATTCATTATTGGCTAGGGGTTTCGAATCAAAACATAGCCATCTAGCGATACCGACACTTTTTCGATAGTGATCTCTTCAAGCCTTGAGGATCACCAAGCAAGCTCTATTTGTAGCTTTGAGGGCACATAGGAAGGCTATTGATGGACCATAGCCAACATCCAAGGTATTAGTTCATTGCTTTGCAAACATAACATCTACCTTGAGGATGACATCAAGCCATCCTGCCAACTCCAACGCCAATTGAGTCCCATCATGAGGAATGTGTCGAGATGAGGTTTTAAAGTTGTTGGATGTGGGCATCATTTACGCTATTGCCAATAGCAAATGGGTAAGCCCCATCCAAGTGGTGACCAAGAAATTCGGCGTCACCGTGGTGGCCAATGTAAATGGAGATTTAATCTCTACGCGTGTTGTCACCAGTGGCATGTTTATATTGACTATAGGAAGCTTAACTCATGCACGAGGAAAGACCACATCTCTCTTCCTTTCATTGACCAATTGTTGGAAAGGGTAACCGGTCACCCTTCATATTGCTTCCTTAACGGTTATTTCGAATATAACCAAATCGAGGTCTCCCTAGAGGACCAATAGAGGACCACTTTCACTGGTTCATTCGGCACTTTTGCCTACCATCGCATGCTCTTTGGGTTTTGCAATGCTTCTGGCACATTCTCTAGGTGTCTAACGAAAATATTTAGCGACATAATTGAAAAGACAGTGGAAGTATTTATGGACGATTTCTCCAACTTCGGTGACTTCTTTGAGTCATGCGTTAAGAATCTTGAATTCGTTCTAGTGCGAGGTGAAGAGACGGACCTTGTGCTAAATTGAAAAAAATGTCATTTCATGGTCACCTAAGGCATTGTTCTTGAACACATCCTCTCATCTAAGGGAATAGAGATAGACAAGTCAAAAGTTGAACTTATCTCCAAGCTACCTATCCCCAAGTGTGTCAAGGACATTCGCTCGTTCCTTGAAAATGTCGCTTTCTATAGGCGTTTCGTTCAAAATGTTAGCGCTATTTTCCATCTCTTGTGTCAAGTACTCTCTAAGGACACACCCATTGAGTGGACATGTGAATGTGAGAAAGCTTTCTCTAAAAATTACTCTTAAAACTCCTCCAATTATGCAACCACCCAATTGGAGCTTACCATTTGAACTCGTGTGTGATGCTAGCAACTATGTCATTGACATGGTCCTAGGCAAAAGAGACGGGAAAGTTCCTCATGTGATTGCGTACGCAAACAAGACATTGAATGACGCCTAACTCAATTATACCACCATCGAGAAAGAGCTCTTGGTCATCGTGTTTGTGCTAGACAACTTTTGGGATATTACCTTCATTGAATTTAAAAGTTGGTGACTAAATTGTAAAGATCCAATCTATGGGATAACTCAGAATAGTGTCTCCTACCAGGTTAGCTCGACCTATGTTGCTTATCTGACCTGCTTGTATATCATGACCTCCTGGATTGTATTGAATTCCAGTGAGATGGCCATGACCCACTGATTGGAAATGGCCGACATGCTCATTTTCACCATTATTTTGGTCTCTTTCTATATAGTAATTAGAGGCATCATCCAGTGGACTTATTTCTCTATTACCTTCCACCACGACATCAGAGGGAGACACAGTACCTTGGTTTCTAGTTTTAACCATACTTAACACTTTGAGTTCCATCGGGCGTGCCAAAAAATATGTTGGCCCAAATATATTCTTAAGACTAGTTTTGGTGGGTGAGTGCTAAAAAAGACTTATAGTTGTCCTTTTGAGAAAACTTTAATGTGACAGTTAAAAATTAACAACTATTAAGCGTTTTTGTTATCTATTTTGTTACTCGAATTATGAGGATTTTCCTTAAGTGAGCACACGTAGAGCTTGAAACCAAAAACATAAGATAAACAGTCACCAAAGGGTGTAAGGAAACGCAATTTCAAACACTGAACTTGGTAACAAAATTACATTCGAGGAGTCGCAGAAGGATCCAACATCATCAAATTACACTACTCTACTACTCCGATTACTACAAACTACGAGCAAACTAAGTAAACCTATAGCTACAACCTTAATGTTGACTTGCCCTAGTCAACTTGAATTCCCTCCTTGTCGAACCAATCAATCTTTAGCGTGATAAAAAACCATCAGCATGAGGGAGTTAGACACCATCAAGATCATTCTTAGTGAAGGAAATTTCATTCTTTGGCCTGTTTTGCAACCTTGGCTGCTTCTTCCCAAGATGGAGAACACGAGGCTCATATCCTGCCTTGTGCCTTTATGCCCTTGCCTCATTTTTGCTACTGAACTGGACCATTCTGTGGATGACATGGATGGTTCTCGATGGATCATTTTCATCTCATAAGAATAAGACCCATCAGTCTCTTGCGTACGACATTATTTTTCCCAAGCTCAACAATGTATTTCTTAAGATGTCTAACCTTATCGAGGTCTTCAAGCAAGTTTTTAAATACCTTGCAATTCTTGGTGTGATGACCGAACTCCTATAAATAATTACAACGTTCACCAATGTTCTTATTCTTACTAACATATTATGTTGGTCCTTGGTGGCCTCTCTAGAAAGGTTCATCACTGAGGGGCCAAATCAGTTTGTAGATTGGCTCAGTGAACTTCGTACGCACCATTATAAGCTTGGAGATTGGGCTTAGGGTATACTTTATTGGCAAATAAATTTTCTTCTTTCTTATTTCTTAGGTTTTTTACCCTTTTGTTTGGCTCGTTTGACTACATTAGTCTTGTGGGCCTTGGGAGCGCCCTTAGTTATTTCTTTGGGGATCTCTTCCTCCACCTTTTCACGCAGCTTCTCGGGAGCAGGTAGGACTAGTTCAATATGGCTACAAAGTATTTTTTCATGTAGTCTTCTATTTCATTGTAAACAATCCAATACGTGCTTACGTAGTCCATAATGGTCTCGTTAGTTGTCTTTTTCATGGTCATCCAAAGAATCAAACTCTTTTGGTTGGGCTCAATTTGTTAAGAACCTCAACGCAAACTTCTCTACCAGTTGACCCTACCTAGCAATGGAACGAGGTGAAAGTTTTGAAACTAGTTGAGGGCAATCTCACCCAGAGTAGAGGCAAACATCTCGTCCCCTGCATGCAAGATCATTTCTTAAAGAAACCCCTTATGTGCCATAGGGTTTGTTTTTGCATTATAAAATGGAGGTTGGTCTGGACAAACTGCTTCGCCAAGGCCTTTGTCTGCATTGCCTTAGAAATTGGACAGGAGGCAATCTCTTGCAATGACTTTTTAGTTGAATTTTGAGTCATCTGTTGCCCTTGAAAATGCTGGTTCAACTACTCCCGTACATCAGAACAAAGAAATTGGTTTCAACGCCCACTGCTCAATCCAAAGCCTCATTTTCTATAGCGGGAGACCTCCCTACTGGGCGCTTTCCCTTCTTCAATATTTTCTATTTGTTTGAACAGTCAGGACGATTATTGTTCATTCGATATGACGATCATTACTACTAGCCTCCTAATTCTTGCTCTAGGGATCGCCAACCGAGTGTTCTTTGTTCGAAGCTTTGTTTAGTTCTAGGATTTCGTTTGCACTCCATCTCGTGGATGGTGTGATCCCTCTATCGTAGTCACCCTTGAAGGTTAGTGTCCTTTCTAGGCTTCTCTGTTTTCCTAGAGTGATTGTCTCTATAAGAGGGAGACCTTTCCCTGCCATTTTGGGCCTCATGGGATTTTGATCTATTGTTTTGGGGACAGGGAGTGGGGTTATGGACAAGTTATTACCCTGCTTCTTGTCTGACCTATGTGCTCAGAATCCGTGCATTGTGTGTTGTTAGTCATGAGGTTGAAATTTTCATAAGCAATGCTAATTGTACGTGGGTAAATTTTTATTACCTAAAGAATTCTTCCTTCAAGCTTGGCTGAGCACTTGGACTCTGAAATCTAATCAGCAAGAAAATGAATCGTCAAAGAAATCTTCACCTTTGGTCAGCAAAACGTACTCCGATGATGAAATTAGTACTCAATCTTGCCAATTCTCAATATAAGTGCATGTAATAGCAAATTATAGCATACCTGTACCCCTATGAATGTACTTATTTTTATACAGGTAATCCATCACAAAATTTGAGTCACTCCTGATGATTATGCTTCTTGACTATGGACCCCTAACTAAATAAGCCTTTTGGGTTCTTCGAAGTCAAATCTTATCTATACCGTTAGAGTTTTATTAAATCGTTAGTGACAGACCCTAGATTTTCAATATAATAAATCGTATATAATATCTAAAAACTTCACAAGTCTCACCAGTCAAAGCCAATCACTTCTTTCACAAGTTATTAGTAAAAGTCGAGTTTAAGTTGTGTGACAAACCAAAGGGGCAATCTCGATCCAATAAACCAAAATGCCATGTCAAATTGTCAAGGTTACATTCTTTTTAATCGCAAAAGATGATAAAATCTAAATTTACATTACATATTTTAAAAATATGTTCGTAAAGACGCTAAATAACCCCTTCCAAAATATAAGTCATCTCATGCCTCTTATGCACTCTGTGCTAAAATCTCCGCGAAGGTACTTGAACAAAAGTAAAGGGTTGAGCTATAAAACCCAGTAGGGATATCTACACCAATATTATATGAACATGAAATGATATGGTATGCAAACAAGTGTCGAATGATAATGTATTGAGAATATACAAGTGGTATAAGACAAAACATGGATAGTATACTCAACGATCCACAATACCCTTTCATTTCCAACTAACGGTTTCACCCTTTTACTACCCATGTATCCCACCTACAAGGCTTAACTTACTATGTTCTGACTTGAGTGAATAATTATAACACAGGTCAAACTCTTAAGTTCAAATAATCGAAAATATGAGCTTATAACCCGAGTGGTCCAAGTCTAATTCCATCGGACTAACCGATCAAAGATTGTGTGTTAGTCCTAGGCGACTTCTCGAGCCCCTAAAACATCAAATCATGGGTTCCTAACCCATAAGTCTGTGCGAACCTTAGCCCGCTCAAGTTTACAAATCATGTACCGATGAATCGTTAATTATCCAGTTGCTACCAACCACGCAACAAGCTCAAAATCGCCAAGCTGGCCTTCAATACAAAGTTCATGAATCCAAGGTCCAAGGACTTATATCTGTTCTAAATCAATTCATGTGCCTTGACCCACTCGACATACTTCACTTTTCAACTACTTATCATTCTTACAAAATAAGGAGTAAACTCACATCTAAAGTATGTATGTATAAGACAAATGATTCTTCACAAATACCCGGACTCCATCAAGATAATCATGTAGCACTTTCAAGTAACTACTACCTGGACGCCATTCTCAACATATCAAATTTAAATCCGAATGTTTAAAATCATCAATTTCCTTAGGTATAGTATTTTTAGCATATCAATCAAACTCTAAACCCATTTATCCATTTGATTCATTTTACAACTCACGGCCCTCATCAACCCACCATCTTCGAGTGTCAGTCATTATCCCCACCACACCCTCCAAAAGTGAGTAGTCAAATTGTGTCGTCTCTTAACACTTCAACCAGTGAAGGCTGGCAATATTAATTCATCTCACAATACTAGTCCGTCGCTGATTAATCTATTAACAACTCATGTTTTCCCTTAGTGTATCACTTCTTACCATCAGGTCAACATCCCCATTCATGTGTTCACACTTCCAATGTCATTCCTAACACATCATCCAGTGGTGGCTAGCCAGGCTGGTCATCTTCCAGCACACTCCCATAGGGGCTAGAAATATAGTTTATAGCGTAACATACTCCCTATGGAGGCTAATAAAGTTATCCTCGTAGCTATCAGTTTATAAATGTAAGTTCACATCTCAATTTTAAACACCAAAATATTTTCACAAATGAGATCACAAGAGTAAAACCATAATAAACCAAGAACAAACATTAAGTAACTTCAAATGAGTATTCATAATTCCTAAACCTATTTTGTGCATACCACGATTCACGTGCATCAGCAATATATGCTCATTGAATTTCAAATTGTTACACCTGGTATTCTCCCGAATGGGACCTGTCCATAGTATTCCTATCACTTCCTGAAAGGGGTCTAGTTCAATCCTCCTAACATTTCCGAAGGAGTCTAGTTCAACTCATACCTAGCATTCCCGAAAGATTCTAGTTCACATCTCGCCTAGCATTCTTGAAGGATTCTAGTTCAGTGTTCATGCATGTTACGTGCCTCATATCCACCAACCCATATTACACAAATATCCACACAAGACCAACGAGTCATTGTTATCATCTAATAAGATCATGAACGAACTCAAGATTGAAGGCTAAAAGTGAGTCATGTTATGTAGTAACGTGAATAATATCAACAGGTTCATTATGGAGCCATTTATTACACTTCATTGCCCATTAATCCAATCAATCATATTTTTATTGCATTCTGATTTTCATACATAGCAATCCAATAGGAGACTAATTTATCACTCCTAGCATTTCCTTCGGAGAGTCTAGTTCATACATCGCGTTGTTCAAGTGTCCCACGTATGTCACTCGTCACATAGCAATTCCACTTTATCATTTTAAACTCCCAAGTGATTCACATGTATCGTAACTATCGTCTCTCAATTTATAACATGTTGCATTGTTATCATTCAATATGACTCCTAGAAATAAGCCTAAGGAATTGATACAAAACGTCAACTTTAGAAATCAATAATTCAAATTACCGAGAATAGTAAAAAAAAAATAAAACATGAAATTTTCGGTAATACGGCACTATTACCGGTAATACATGCACTACTACCGGTAATACAGAACACTACCCAGAATGAAGTACTGAATTACCGGTAATACAGACGCTACTATCGGCAATATAAGGCGATGCCTAAAAATGAAACACAGAATTACCAGTAATACAGACACTACTACCAGTAATACAGGGCACTGCCTAAATATGAAACACAGAATTACAGGTAATACAGACACTACTACCGGTAATAGCAGCTGATCGAAACTGCGCGATTTTCTGTAGATTTTTTTCAACTTCTATTTTCAAGTTACAAACCAACAACCCAACTCATAAAACATTAAAAATAAGTCATAAATACATAAAAGAGATAAGAGATTCCTACCTTGAGTGTTAGATCAAAAGATTTGAGCTCCCAAAAGCAAGCCCTAACTCCAATGGTGGATGAACTTTAAGTAAACTCCCTCCAAGCAAAATGAGTGTAAAATAACTTGAGATATTAACCATATATGAAGTTTCTATGGTGGACCTAGGTTGAATCGAACATCTAAGGAAGTATGAGTTTGGGAGGCACAAAAGAGAGAGAGTCACGAGAGTTGAGAGAGAGAAAAGATGAGAAAAATTGACTTTTTCTACAAAAAAATCTGATGTATGGCTTTTAAAGTCCCAATTATACTTACACCATCCAATTACAACACATGCTACTCACAAGTTCCTTATTTAACATACATCACACATGAATCTCAAATTATTTATATGCATTAAACAAATCTTAAATTGAATTTCTAACAATTAATAAACTATTTTAATCGAAAAAAAATTTCAGCTCCTCACAATTAACTTCTCATTATAGTTTAATTGTCAAGAATTTTTTAGTCTTGTCCGAACTGAACGACTGAGTTAGATGTATGGTGGAGAGAGAGAGAGAGAGAGAGAGAGAGAGAGAGAAGAGCATCATTGCTAGAAACCAGCTTATCTCTGGCAAAGGGGCCACAGCCCACGATTCCAAAAGAGAGTGTCACATGTCAATACATCCTCTCCTAGAAGTCCTAAAATCTCCCAAAATCCCAGTGATCGTCATCTCCCAACTCCAACCCTTTTTCTCGTTTTGTTTTTCTCTAAAAACTATATCATCACAATACTTTTCGAGCGGTAACTAACTCTATAACCCTTTTGTCACATCAGATCATTAACCAAGATTTTGAAACAAAAAGATTATCCCTTCTCATGCTACTCCTGGATCTCCCTTTCAAAAAAAAAAAGAAGTGTACTTTTCTCTAACATAATCCATATTCAATGGAATATGTTACTAATAGAGATACTTTATTCACTTTGAGGAACTCAAACATCAAAGATGCCTTGAAATAAAGGAAGTATTTAATTAAGATGCTAAATTTGTCTATGACTTTTTACGTATTAAAAGTTGAAGTTTAGAAGGCATGAAATGAAAGTAACATCAACCAAACCATAAATGCTTAAAAATATGATAGCTTAAAGTTCACTTAGTTAAGCATGGAGACTGTTCGATCGTATATATACATAAGATTTTTGTATAATAGTGTCAATGTTTTTTTGGAAGACAAAATACATGTTTCTTATGGTAATACAAGACCATCAACAACCATCGTCTTATCATTTAACATTAAATAAAATAATTTATTAAGAGAAAAAGTTTAAAGTAAAGAAAGGTTTTGAATTCTTTTTTTAATCGAGTAAGAACGTAAAAAAAGAGGATTATAATAATCTTGCATGATGGGAATTTTTTAACTTTAATTTCTAAAAAGAAAAATCGTGTATTACGTACTTATTATATAATATAAATAATTAATGTACTGTCAAAATCTCCTATGATATGTTAGTAAGATTAATTTATTGACTTCTTCAGCTCATAAATACGTGGCTGCTTACTGGTATAACATGAGTTTGCTCGATGGTCTAATTTGTTTATACTAGTTGGAGAATAGATGTCGGAAATATTGTGTTCATTCCATGTATCAGAACTACAGTTGCTTTCGTGGCTGCTCTTATATATATTGTCCCCTTGGATCCCTCATTGTGCTAATAAGAATCTCGAGACATTTAATATTTTTAAAATATGTTTTTAAAGGTAGTCGCGTGAAATCGGCTAAAAAAAGAAATATTTATATAAGTAAACTTCTAATAAAATATTTATTATTTTGCTACGGTGCGGATCGCTTATTTTCTGATCAAATTTTGATGATATAAGCCGTTCAATGTGATTAAAATTTATTTTTAAGGGTTAACGCGAGAAATCAACTCAAAATATTATCCGAAAAGACTTGACCTATTTAATTTTTCATAAAACTGTTCCTATCAGTATTTATCAAAAACTATTTAGATTAAACCCTTTTTTATATTGTTTTGAGTCGATTTCTTGCGAGTACTCTTAAAAGAATGTTTTAAATACATTGAATAGTTTGGATCATTAAAATTTGATAAAGAAATAAGAGGTCCGCACGATAACAAAATAAATGATCTTTTATTAGAAGATTTCTCTCTCTCTCTCTCTCTCTCATCTTCTAATAAGTGATCATTTATTTTGCTATGATGTGGATCTCTTATTTTCTAATCAAATTTTGATGATACGAACCGTGCAAAATGTTTAAAATATATTTTTAAGGATTAATGTGAGAAATCAGCTTAAAATATTATCCAAAAATACTTGATTCATTCAATTTTTTATAAAACTATTCATGTTAGTATTTATTAAAAATTGTGTAGATCGAGTCATTCTCAATATTGTTTTAAGACGACATCTTACGATACCCTTAAAAACATATTTTATACATATTGAACAATTCAGATCGTCAAAATTTGATAAAAAAATAAGAGGTTTGTGCCGTAGGAAAATAAAAGATCTCTTATTAGAAACGCTCTCTCTCTTTCTCTCTCTCTCTCTCTCTCTCTCTCTCTCTCTCTCTCTATATATATATATATATATAAACATTGTACAAGACTGATCAATATATAGTAGAATTAGTATTTAATAATGGTACGACTACACGTACAAACGAGACAAATATGTATAAGAGACATATAATTTCAACTTCATTGGCCTAACAATGATAAAGACCAGTAATACTACAGTACTCTTTAGAGTATTATGTATTACACAAGCGCTGCTCTCATAATATGCACGGGTGCATCCGAACCTATTATTGATTTACGATTTTACATTAAATATAAAAATTTTATTAGGAGATAAAGCTTGAATATGAGAAAAAAAATTGTTGATTCTTTCTTGTAAGTGAAAGAAATTTATAAACAGTAAAAAAGAAAATTAGCGTTGATGGGAATTTTTGAGCTATTTTAAATTTTTCTAAAAAAAGGAAAGCGTCAAGTATAGATGCTATATAGGTGCTTAGTATATACTATTAACTGATTGATACTCTATAGAGGTTTTTATCAAAATATAACAAAAAACATAAAAAAGATAGAAAAATACCCTATAATAGAAACAAATTATAAAACTACTTTAGGTTGCATTAACGGCCTACGTCCTTTGCCAGTTGTCGCCTACGTTGGAGGTCAAAGCATTGAGGCTGGTCACATTTAAGAAATAGAAGACCTACTACAAATAGAAGACTATATTTCGAAAATGCAACCTTAATAAATTTCATAGTAGGGAACTAACAATGACAACGTTTCAACGTAATATAACGATGGCATACCTTGGCATCGATCTGCAAGTATTTTCAAAGGAGAATTTAAAGATGGGGGGAGTTAGAAAGAGAGCTAGGGAGAGAGAGGGAGGGAGATCTAGGGGGAGTTTCAGAGAGGCCACACATTCTACAAAATCCAATCTATACAATTTGAACTATATCACAAAGAAGAAACACTTGGAGACGAAAAACAATGGTGAGCCCCTCACTCAACAACTACAGGATCAGTCTACTCCCACATTTCTATTTTTGTTGACAACTTGCCAAATGCCATGGATGGAGAGTGGCTTTTTCCAGATTTTCAAATCCTTTAGGAGTGCTCAGGTAGCTTTTATTCCTGCCAAAAGATCGAAGTCAAACAAACGGTTTGGTTTCATTAGATACTACTCAAAGAAGGATGCATTGATGGCTATTCGAGATATGAATGGAACAATGGTCAGTGGGAATATGTTACATGTCAAGCTAGCCTCCTTTCCAGTTAAGTCACAATACAATAGCAGCCAAAGGGAGAGGGAAAAGGCCCCTCAGGGAGGGTACTCTGGTAGGCCATCTATGGTGGTCAATAAAGCTCTTGCTGAAGGTATTTGGAAAGGAACCATTAGCGGTTTCTTATTTGGAAAAGTCCAAATCCTAAGTCCATGTCTGGATATTATTAATCAATCTATAACTCTGGATTGCGATGGCAAGCTATTCAAAGTTCGTCTTACTGAATATTATCAATGCAGGTGCAGGGTTCCACCCGTCACCAGTAAGGAGATTGATCTCAGAAGAGCAGGTAACCCAGAGCTCGAAAAAGGAGAGTTATTTAGGGTGGTTGAAGACCATGAGAAGGTACAACCTATTCCAGAGGTTTCAGACAGGATAGCTGACTTACATCATTAGAAGTCTTGCACAAATGGGGATGTACAACTCAACAATGAGAGATGTAGGTTTGACGTTTGCTTTGGGGAGGTCAACTCCTTTTCACCATCTTGGGTGTCAAACTCAGTCAAGGACTGTTTTAGGATAGGAGCAAAGGAGCTGCCTAGTCATACTAGTGCAGGCCTTAATGGCAAAGACATTTTGGGGCTCAATATTCTGACAATCAGGAACCTAATACCCTTATTTGCAATAGTGGGCCTAGTCTGCTTTGGGCTAATCCCTCTTTGGTCTAGCCTGGGCCAACAGAGCTTTCATCTGGGCTGCAGGCTCGCGGTCCTGTCCTATCCTGCCTCTGCCCCCACCAACTGACCCACCATAAACTAGCTCTACTGATAAAGCACCAGTTGACCAAACTTTTCAAGAATCTATCTTACCGGCCCATGTCAGTGTTAGATCCATTCCTAGACACAAGAAAAGTAAAGGTAAGAGACGGTAGGTTAATGAAATCATGGGCACCTTTAGCCACTTGTTGAGGAAGATACCCAAGAGGAGGAAATTAAAGCAACCAATTTATAGGCCCGCTGTTGCAGCAATTGTCGCGGCTTCATTATCCTCTAATTTAGTTTCTACAAATGACATCAACAATAGGAACAAAATTATTTTGCAGGAGGCACATCTTACCTGGGCCCTCTGCAAAAGGCTTGGGATTTCCATGCAAGAAGAGGAAGCTGAGGTTATCCAAAAGATAGTAGACATGGAAGCATTGGAGGGTGATATAGCTGAGCCTTTACTGGCCCAAGAGGAAGCAAGGGAAGCTTGAAAGCTTCCTAGTCAAGTAAAGGTTCTGGGTTTTATCTCTTTGTTTATGATTTTAATCTCTTGGAATGTGAAAAGCTTGGGTCAGAAAGATAAAAGGAGGAGAGTAAAAGAGCTTCTGAGGGGAAATAATGCCGACATTGTTTTCTTGGAAGAAACAAAAAAATCTTCTATTTCTAGGAGGTGGGTAAAGTCGATCTGGGGCAATGATCCATTTGAATTCATGGAGGTTGATGCCTTAGGCTCTGCTGGGGGTTTATTGTGCATTTGAAATCCTACATTCTTCCAGCCATCTTCTTTCCTGGCTCCGAGAAACTTTGTCATTTTGGAGGGCAAGATTTCTGGGGATTTTAATTGTGTTTTTTCCAATGTGTATGCCTCTAATGAAGTATCTCTAAGGAAAGCTATGTTGAGGAGCTTGATCAACATCAAACCCCTGTTCCCCCAACCTTGGTGCTTGGGAGGGGATTTAAATGAGGTCACCAAGTTAGGAGAAAGACGGGGGAGTACCAAGAGGGAGAGGGGGATGGATGATCTCAATAACTTCATCCAAGCTATGGAAGTTATTGATCTACCCTTGCTTGGCAGAAGTTTTACATGGGTAGGAGCTAGCAGGACCTCTAGATGGAGCAGATTAGATAGATTTCTCCTTCAGCTAAAATGGTTGGAGCTGCTCAAACTTAAATAGTGGGGGCTTAACAGAATTGTATATGATCATTGCCCTATAATCTTAAAGGAGGATGATAGGAATTGGGGACCAAAGCCGTTCAAGTTTTTCAATGCATGGGGGTCTCATCATGGCTTTCTTCATTTGGTCAAGAAGGTCTGGAAGGGCCAAAATCATGGTGGTTGGGCTGCGTTTCAGCTATTCCACCTTCTTCAAGACACTAAAGTCGGCCTCAAAAATTGGAGGCGAGATGAATTCTCCAATATCAGAGATAGATTGATTGAGGTGGAGTCATCAATCTCTGCTCTGGACTTGAAATCCAAAGGGGAGCTATTACATGCAGGTGAGGGGCCACTCTTCACACTGCTAGAAAGGAATTTCGGCATCTTAGCAAGATTTATTAATCCTTCTGGTTACAAAAATCTAGGCTTAACTGGAATCTTAAGGGAGACAAGAATTCCTGATTCTTTCATATGGTAGCATCTCATAGGCATAGGTCAAACCTATTGGATTCCCTTCATTAGAGAGGAGGTGTGGTCAATGACCCCATCTTGATTACGTAGGAGGTTCTCCATCATTTCAGGGAAGCATTCAAAGAATCTTGGGTAATCAGACCCAGCTTGACCTTGTTAGCCCCTTTGTTATTGGACCAGTCTGAAGTGGATTCCCTAATCCAGCCTTTTTTTGAAGAGGAAATTTGGAGGGCAATTAAGTTCAGTGATGGGAATAAGGCCCTGGGGCCCGATGGCTTCAACGTCTTCTTTTTTCAGAACTGCTGGTCCATTGCCAACGACAAGATATTTCTTTTCTTTTTTTTTCCAAGAATTCCACTCTAATGGAAGACACGTTAAGAACCTCAACTCAGCTTTCATCACTCTCATCCCTAAAGTGGATAGCCCATCATCCCTTGGTCAGTTTAGACCCATCAGTCTCATTGGGAGCTCTTACAAAATACTATCAAAAGTTCTGGCCAAGAGACTGGCGTTAGTCCTCCCTAAAATCATTGGCAAATTTTAGTCTGCCTTCGTTGGAGGTAGAGGCATCCAGGATAGTATCCTGATTGCAAATGAGGTCATTCATTATTGGAAACAGAGACAGAAAAGGGGCCTCCTAATTAAATTGAATTTTGAAAAGGCCTACAATAACCTAAACTGGAATTTTGTATTATCCATGATGGGAAATCTGGGTCTTCCTTGGAAGTGGATCTCGTGGATGAAAGAATGCATTACCTCCACAAATTTATCTGTCCTAGTGAATGGGTCCCCTACGGCCCAATTTACCATGGTGAAAGGGGTCAAGGTGACCTTCTTTCCCCTTTTCTCTACATTATGGCAGCTAAAGGGTTAAGTGCCATCTTTTAAAGGCTATAGAGCTCCAGTTGACTACAGGTGCTTCGTTAGGCTCTTTGTCTAGTAACCTCACTCACCTCTGATTTGCAGATGATACGATCCTATTTTCTGAAGGGGAGATTGAGGAGGTGGTCACTCTAAAGAGGTTGTTGAGAGGTTTTAAGGTAATCTCTCGTCTAAGGATCAATTACCATAAATCTACCATTTGTGATATAGGCTGGGACGAAGACTTCGTATCACAGTGTGCTCAGATTCTTAGGTGTAAGAAGTGCTCCCTTCCTTTCATATACCTAGGGTTGCCTTTGGGTGCAAGTCCAAGCAGGTGCAGTACTTGGAAGCCTGTGGTTGAGAAGGTCAGGCGCAGACTGGCAGGTGGAAAAGGAAGTTCCTATCTTTAGGTGGTAGATTGGTTCTGATCAAATCGGTCCTAAGCAGCTTGCCAGTTTACTACCTATCATTGTTCAAGATGCCCTCTAAAGTGTCTAAAGAGATTACCAAGATACAAAGGAACTTCTTGTGGGGTGGAGCAAAGGGGGAGAGAAAAATCAATCTAGTAAGTTGGAATAAGCTCTCATGCAGGAAAGATCAAGGGGGTTTGGGCATTAGAAATGTCAAAACGATGAATTTAGGCCTACTCTTCAAATGGTGGTGGAGATTTGCCACTGATAAGGAGTGCCTATGGAAACAAGTGATTTGCGACTCAAATAAAATTCCCTTGGACTCTTGGACGCCCAAGACAGGGGAGGCCATCTCGGGCTCTCCCGTTTGGAGAGGGATCTTTAATCTATAGAATTCGGAGCCTCGTGCATTTGCTATCTTCATGGACCATTTTGGCCTCAAAGTGGAAAACAGGGATAGGATTAGTTTTTGGGATGACCTCTAGATCAATTACGAGCAACCTCTTTCGAAAAGGTTTCCTAGGCTATTCAGGGTCTCGACTAGTAAAGAAGCTAAGTTATCTTCCTTACTCAGGGCCACAAATTTGAGAATGGGGCTTACCTATAGACACAGGCTGTACTTTTGGGAGGAAGAAGACTTTTCCACTCTATCTGCAGTCTGGGATGGTCTTCAGCTTCATAGGATTGACAGAGAGGATGGCGTAGTTTGGAGAGGTGCTTCGGATTCCCTCTTCTCGGCCAAATCATTGTGGCCTTTGTCTAGGCAACCTGGAGCCCCGTAACCTAGACTTAGTTCCTCCCAAGTGTGTGTGGTTTAAGGTGTGTGCTCCCAAAGTACAACTCTTTTCTTGGTTAGCTTGGTGCGGGAAAGTGAAGTCAGGCCAGATGCTTCTTCTTAGAGGTATTATTGCCATAACCCAGGCCATGTGCCTCTTTTATGATTCTGAGGTGGAATCCCAATCTCACTTCCTTCTGCACTGCAAGCACCCTTGGGCGGTGTGGAGCAAAGTTGTTTCTTGGTGGGGAATTGTTTGGGTTGCCCCAAGTTCGATTGCTGAGCTTTTCCTCTGGTGGTTCGATTGGGGGAATTCATCTCACTTCAATAAGGTTTTCAAAGATTTCTGGCTCTCCATTCCGGGTCTCCTACTATGGCCAGTGTGGACGGCCAGGAACAATGCGCATTTTAACGGAGTCTCATCATAGTGGCACAAGCTTCTGAAGATCTTCAAGTATAGATGGATCATGGAGGTCGTTGCGCATCACTTCCACCTCAAGAGTTGCGTCAATCAAATCCTTTTCAACATGGAAGGATTTCTCCGGTCTTCTAAGGGTTGAGTTTCGATCTGATGTAGTGGGTTGAGTGAGTAATTTGGGACAGTCTTGGGATTAGGTGTCTGTTGTAGGTTTTATTTAATCTCTAGTGAGGTTGGTGAGCCCCAATGGATTGTCATGTTGTCCTTTCAATTCACGTAGGTTTCCCGGAAGCTTCGGGGTTGCCCCGTTTCTCCTTTTCACACTTGTATCTATGTTCTCAATTTTCATTTAATATATTTTTTTCCTTTCGCCTTTCAAAATAAAAAAAACATTGGTCTATAAGTCAAGCGTGTATCGGTATGAATTCATGACGTGTATCGGTTAATCAATGGTATCAAAACCATCCCACCACATGCATTAGTTACAGTAAAACAATGAATTCAAAACAACTATGAAATAATTATAATAAATCATAACATTGTTTTGATTTAAATCATATATGAAAATAACGTAATAGTTTGATGTACCTAGCAGCTAAGGAGTACCATCCGGTGGAAGCTGCCTGCCAAGTGGCAGGGGGAAAAGGCGAGGAAGTGGTCCTGTCCCCAAACTTGAGCTAGGAGAAATGGTCTGCCAACATCTCTCCCACGGTGTGGGCCACATGTAGAGGTTGCTATAGAGAAAGGCAGGAGCAGCTCACCATGCACCAACTGTAAGTCTCCGTTATCGTGAAGAACTCTAACAGGGGTAGGTACATCACATGGACGTACGTGTCGTTATGGTTAGCAATACCGCCCAAGAGTTGCAGAATGTAAGCTTTGGCTTCCTAGGCCACTATAGCTGGTGCATCATTGTCAACAACTTCTCCGGTGAGTGCAGCCCCCGCGTGTCTGACGACCACCTCCTTGTCGCACCGGAGGACAACCCTCGGGCTCGGGGGGGGGGGGGGGCGCGGGGGGTGGAGGGGCTAGGCAGTTAGTTTGTTGTATTTATTTTTGTTGTAGATGTTGTATTTGACGTTAGTCAACCTTGTGGTATTTATGTATATGTTGTGCAGTTGTTGTCTCTTGCATGTTTTGTGTCCACATATGCTAGATAATTGATTTTTGCGTGCATCTAGATATTATTATCTCATTTCTTATTGTCTTTGCAATATAAACTTATTGAGGTCTGATTGACGGTGTGGGTAAGGATGCAAAGTGCTTGTGTTTATCTAAGCGTGTGTACCCATGACGCCTCAAAAATACTTTTCGACCATGCAATGTGGCCTCCAAAACTTTGCTACTCGACCATTCTACACACATCATTATTGAAGATTTGATTGAATGATCATAGACCCTTGTTTCGCAACACAGAATGTAAAATTTGACTGGCCCTCGAAAGCGTCACAGGAATTGTGTCCAAGTGGAAGTGTTTGGGTTCACATGTGTACCGATGAAAGTTTGATCGGATGCTCAATTAGTAAGATCCAGGCTAGGATATTGCGGTTCGCGCTCAATCGTTGAGGAGAGTCCGAGTTGTCAATTCGACTAAATTTACCTACCCTATAACTTTGCAATACAATTCTACCATCTTTAAAATAAATAGTTTCCTGCCATAAATTTGTTAGGGTCTCGTTCTAAATGCGCCCTTCTATTTAGCATGTAACATTTCCTAAATGCAACCTTTAACCAACTTCCGCATTTAGACTGCCAACATGGATGACAATTGGCGAAGGACGCATGGTGTGCGTGCGACCTGAAGTAATTTTATCATTTATTTATGTTTTGTGATATTTTCCTAAATTCTTTTTGTTCTTGTTATATTTTGATAAAAACATATACTTTGTAAGACTATGTATCCGACACGTATAATCCTACAGACGAGTCTTATATGTAGTAGTTATCTTGGCACTATTTATACAAACTCACAAAAATAATATAGAAAAAAACATAAATGTTAGTTACACAGAAAAAAATGGTAGCCCCCTCCCCAACCTCCTCATATTAAATTAAGAGACATAAATATATCTGTAGCCATTTGTTTGTTCGTGGTTAAAATTATGAAAGGGATAAGGTGTAGGAATAACCAAATTCTGAAATTTATTTAGTTTCTGGAAATTAAAAAACAATACATAGATTAAAACAAGAACACAAACAAAAAATGCGAACCGAGGCCCGTGAATCTCACGGTGTCCTTAAGCCAAATTGCTGCCGCCTCACCAAAGTGCTTGAGGATTTGCCCGGCGTTCGTCTCCCAAGATACAACGGTTGAATTCGATTTCGGTAGCACCTTCCGAATATCGGTTGTCGAACTGATTTGTTTTGAACTCTCTCTAGACCGAAGAACACGAGGAACACACTCAAATTAGAGGAGGATTTTTCAGAATTTTTGATGTGCCAAAACCAAAGAAGGAGTGCTCAATTTATAGGACCAAGGGGGAGCCAAAACATTTATTTCATATTAAACCA
>JABCMJ010003360.1:0-20834 GCA_014822125.1 Arbutus unedo
AGTTCAATGTTCTTGGCGAGGAAGCTCATCATTTTTTACTCCTTCTCTGCGGTTAGAAAGGCTTTGAGCATAAAGTATTTTTCAATTGGTCTACCGTATTGTGCTAAGCATCATCAACATGCATTCCCAAGCTTCTGACTAGTTGCCGCCCTTCACTGTTTGGATTTCCTTTGCCATGGGAAATTTCATTCTTTGGTGGAAGGTGGAAGGTGGAAGGAACTACCTCCATACTGGATATTCATCCCCTCCCCATAAAGACGTTGTACATGAAGGGAATGTCGAGTACTAAAAACTTGCATTTTTTTGTTATGCAGTCTACCCAAACTAGGAGTAAGATTTTTCTTGAGGGGTAGCTCTTGGCTAGTATTGAATCCATAATACAGTGTCTTTATTAGTGTGAGGTCAGATTCCTTGAGCCCAAGCTTCTCAAAGGCTGTAAAACATAACCTTTGATTAGCTCCCTGAGTTCATAAGCACTCGCTGGATGTCGTACTCGTTGATTCGGAGAATCAACACCAAAAGATTATCGTGTTGGTATTCGACCCCCTCCTTGTCTTCCTTGCTGAACAAGATGTCGTTGCCTCAAGAGATGGTGGGCTGACCTATCTTTATCACGCTCACCAAGTGCACTTTCTTCTTGTTTCCACCCTCGTGCATCTATTTATTGTGCTCGACCAACGGCTTTGATGCCATAGTGATGACTATCACCACCCCAAAAGATTAAGAATCTAACCGATCTATTTATTTTTTACCCGTTCATTCCTTTGTTCTTTGTCGTGCTTTCCCTCCTTCTTATGACCAATTATGAATTGCTTGATCTACCTCTGTTGTACCAGAACCTCCAAGAGTCTCTTCAGAGAGAAGCAATTTTTGGGCACGTGGTTGTGGTCTTTGTGGAAAGCGCAATGCAACTTATGATCCCTTCAGTCGGCTTCTCCTTCCATTGGTTTTGAGGATCGGAAGTATGGCTTCTTTTTAATTTGCTAAGGATTTTAGAGATCAGCACATTGAACTTTGTTCACATTTTATCTTCCCTCCTTAGGTATAGTTCTTGATCATTCTTCCCCTTGTTGAATCCATTATCTCCAAACATCAGTCCCTCAGATAGTCATCTTTAGTTTTCTCTTCCTTCTTCCCCTTTTCCTCGACTAAGAGTTCGTCTTCCATGTCATCAAACCCATCCACCGTCTTCATTAGGGCTCAGAGGCCTGTTGTCTTATTCCTTGTTAGCTTTTCTTGGAGCTCGAAGTCCATTGCGAGCCCTACCTTGAAGGTGCTAGCAGAAAGACCTCCATGGGGTCTTCCACTCTTTTTTTTTTAATAATTCTAGTACCTTTGGGCATAAGCCCTCGAGGACTTTCCCTTGGCCATCTTCATGATGCATGGTTTTGGAGTGCTTCATCGTGATTGTACATAATCATGACGTAACAATAGTTTTGGATATGGTCATAAGGGTTGCAGACCCCATCATAGAGAGTGAAGGACGACATTTTGAACTTGAAAAGAATAGTCATCGTCATTATGTGCTAAGAAAAGGGAGTCTGTGGCTCTTCGTCCTCAAACTCGCCCACTTGTGCAAGCTTGTTCTGGATGTCCACCTTTGTCTTCCAACTAACTTCTTCCTTCCCTCGCCAACCTCTCGATTGCAAGCTTATGCTATCCTAAATGTACTCATAAGAGATTTTGCGCTTTTCAACTTGTTGCCTCGGCCTAACTATTCCTTTCACGCACCCTATGAGCTTTGGACTCCCGCACTCGGGGAGAATGATTCCTCCACTCACTATCTTATTGGTGTCGTTCCCGTGAACACCCTCAATTCTCTCATCGGAGCAAGCTTGTCCCCTCTTCGTCGAACATCCTCGCTCTTTTTTCTACTCTTGCTTTTCACATTGGGAGACGGTTTTGACCTCGTCCACTTTTCTCTTGAGGCATCAAAGCTCCTTATCTTGCTTTTCCAAATGAGCCAAGCTTCGTTTAGCCCAAAAGATTTTGCTTGTACCGGTATGTTGGCTTAGGCTGGTGTAGGCTGGTGAACCCCATTTGTTTCTTCATGTGTAGTCCCCTCCTTCTTGGTTTTGGACTTCCCTTTGTGCCCACGTGTTGTTGGATTGGGTGGAAACGTGTGCTACTATAACATTCATAGCAACTCTCAATTTTTAGGCACCAACTATGATCACCAATTTAAGGGTGTTGGATTACTAGTTCCAATTAAGGGTTGTGCTATGTCGCACGAATGTAAAAACTTCGAGACTTGAAACACTAATTTATATGCTTATATGCCAAACAAAAAGACATTTGCTGTCAAATAGACAATAGCTGAGGCACATGGCTATCGATGTCGTATTGTCAAAAAAAAAAAATTGACAAAACACAAAAACAAATAAAAGTTTCCAATCAAATATAGCTTTTTTCAAACTGTTTAACCATTATCCTCGGATAAATCAATACTATAAATATTGGGTTGAAAATAAAATAAATTCGATAAAGACTGAAAGAAATAAAAAGGCCAAAGGATTAAGAAATTTCATTTACACGCTTATTTTTATGAACTTCAAGCACCTCTCTTTAACGAACTCCACGCTTAAAAATAAATTAGAAAAAGTAATAATCAACTGTCACCAAAAACTACAAAATGGCCATTGTGTAAAAACAAAGCTACCACCACTATATCAGAAAAACTGCTTAGTGCAAAAACGTAGAACGGGACAGAAGATGTACCTCCAGATTGAAAATATGTTGCAAAATCTGTACACTGGGTTTGCTAATTAAATTAGGCCAACTAAAACCGAACAAAACCATTTAGCCTTTTCCGGCAGCAAAGTCCTAATATGTCAAAGGGTTTTTTCAGTAGACAATATCCCAACAGTAGAAGGTTGTTCTATCTAGTTAAAGTCCGAACTTGGAATCTAAGGATATTACTGATTTGCAGCTAAAGGTAATGCTTTAAAAGTGAATGGATAAATGGACAAAGATAGTTGTGATCATACAGGATAAATGGACTACTGCTGCTGCTGGTCTGTCTTGACTCGGGCTCTTTTTCCTTCAGTCCCCGTTCTCGTGACTGAGTCACCCAGTAAGTATACTCAATGACTATCTATCAGCATGAATATTTCTGTCTTCTGGAAAGCAGGCAAGGAAATAGTTGAACAAAGAAAGAGAATAGATACAAAGAGAAATGAAGCATAAGCTAACTAAAATATTTTCCCTGCTTGGTTGGATAGATGCTGAAGCTATCTATCTATACGTGTGTGTGTCAAAAAATCCAAATTCTTTTGCTCAGTAACCTATAATCAATGTGTAAAAGAACCCTACAAAATTTGTGGGCAAGTAATTGTATTCCCCTTTCCATAAGTCAATTCAATAATCCTAACAAAGCTGAAATGAACAAAATTGGGGTAAAAGAGGCTACACCTTCGTGTTTTTGACATTTCCATTTACATCCGCCATCTTGAGCTTTGATATTGTGGCATTGAAAAAAAAAAAAAAAACAAATGGCACAATATAAAGCAAACAATAAGAACAAAAATATTGATTACACCCGTCATGATGCATCATCAACAGTACTATCGCCTCCCTGTCTAGCATAGATAACCCTATCTAATGTTTGATCTGACATTGTGATTCCACTTGTTTCCAAGTCTGCAACAACAGCAACAGCCGCATCGAGTTCCCCAAGATCAAGGCATAGTGTGACGACTTCTTCGTAAAGGGGACTGTAGAAGACCAAAACACAATTAAAATAAACCAAATAAACCTGATCAAAACATAATTTTTCACACAAACACACATCATCATCGGCATCAACATGATTATTTTTACCAGTATTATTATAATCATTCTCATATGGTATAGTTATAAGAAAAGAGAGGAGACGTACAAGAGAGAGCAAGAAACGTTGCAATATTATTGATTGGACAGAGATAAATGATACAATGGTGGATACATGATCAAATAATAATTCTAGCATCTAATAATGGAAATGTGTAGTACGTGTGGGCAATTTAAATAGAACTCTTATTGTCGCAAAAGAGTGGTGTAGCAGAATCCAGAGAAACACTCGTATCAAATAAAAGTTAGCGTAACCAAACAACCCCAGCAGTCGCATGTGCCATAGCACGATATTCAGCTTCAGCTATAGAACAAGTAACAACAAATTGTTTTACTTTTCCAGAAAATAAGAGAGTAGCCAAGAAAAATGCAAAGATTAGAGGTGGACTTTCGGTCAGAAGGATCACTAGTCCAATCAGCATCAGCATATGCACGAAAAGATAAGGCAGAAGTAGAAGAGAATAAAAGACATTGGTAGATTGTGTTACGAACATATCGCAAGATACGAAGGAGAGCAGCCCAACTAGTAGTTCGAGAAGCAGATACAAACTGACTGACAATATGAACTGCAGAGGCAAATATCTAGCCGAGTCACTGTAAGATAAACAAGACAGCCAACCAGCTCACAATACAAATTAGGGTCATCTAGAGGAACACCATCAGAAGAAGAGAATTTTGCATGCAGCTAAAGAGGAGTGTCTACACGTTTGTCATCTGTGAGATTGGCTGGAAAGTAGATAGTTAATTCCCCCAAATCTGAAGTCTATTAGGAAACCTACATATTTATATCTTTGACTTCCCTAGGATTATGAGATAACCATTAAGGAATCCCATTGATATAGGAATCTGTTTTAGGTAGGTAAGTTTCCTATTTTATCTCCTTGTAATTAGCCTTGCAGATCAACTAGGTAATTGTATATATAGCCATGTAAAGACTACAATCAGTAAGTGACAACTGATTCAATTTTTCCCACATGACATTAGAGCTTTAGGCTCTATTATGGGAATTGCAACCTTTTGGCCTTCACAACCCTACCATATATAGTCTCCTCAGCCTTCATTGCCAAGGAGAAATTGTTCTCTGTCTTCTTTTTCGTACTCTTTTTTTACATCAGAAAATCGAGTAAAAAAAAACAGAGATGGGAGTATTATTACTATTATTATTTTTCCCGTTTGTCCCTATTTTACTCTAAGGCCTTCATTGCCATCCTTCCTTAACCAATATGTCCGAGAAAGCACATGAGGAAGCCATCTCACATCAAACATCTAATGACCTGTAGAATATTCAGGCAACTTACCGACTGAATGGGAAGAATTTTTTGAAGTGGTCCCAAATTGTTCAAACCTATCTGAAGGGAAAAGAGTCGCAGAGCCATCTCTTAGGAACAAGACCAAGAAAGGAGATCCCAAGTTTGCTGCGTGGGACGACGAAGACTCCATGGTCATGACATGGCTGTGGAACTCAATGAATTTGGAAATCAGTGACACATGCATGTTTTTGTCCACTGCTCAAGAGGTTTGGGATGCTGCTCAACAGACCTATTCGAAGGCTCATGATGCAGCACGTATACGAGATTAAAGTCAAGACTGGCTCGATGAAACAAGGTGATAAGTCTTTCACCGAGTATGCGAATTTACTGCAGAACCTGTGGCATGAACTCGACCATTATTGATGAATTAAGACTAAATGTCCAGAAGATGCTGCAATCTTGAAGAGTTCTATTGAAAGAGATCGAGTCTATGATTTCCTTGCGGGACTCAACGTTGAGTTTGATCAAGTCAGGGTCCAGATTCTTGGCAAGGAAGAGGTGCCATCTCTAAACGAGACTCTCTCTGATTCAAGCTGAGGAGAGTCGCAGGGGGGTTATGCTTGAACCCCAAGCCCTAGAAGGTCCAGCTATGGTGACAAAGACAAAGCAACTACCAATACAAGAAAGTGGGAAAGCAAACCTATTAAGATCTTCAAAACGAGACAACAAGGATGCTCTCTGGTGTACCTATTGCAAGAAACCAAGGCACACTAGAGAGCATTGTTGGATGTTGAATGTTGAATGGTAAACCATGGAGCAAAGAGCAGGGATATTGAGGAAGGCAGCAACGAAGCCAAGCCAACTTCACCACTAATCAGCAGAGTCAAGAGAAGTCCCAAGACCAGAGCAGGTTCAATAGTGAGGAAATTCAGAAAATAAGGGGGCTTTTGGGATCTTTGGAGAAGCCTACTAGTGCATGTTCTCTCGCACTGTCAGGTAAGTTCTCTATTTCTCTTGGATTAAATGTCTCAGATGAATCTATTAGGAACTTACGGGTTACTGACTTAGGAGCCACGAATCATATGACTCACTCTTCATTGCATTTTATAACTTACACCCCATGCCCAAGCAATCGAAAAATAGTTGTGGCTGATGGTTCTCTCACTACAGTAGGTGGTCTAGGAAATATTCGTGTCAATCCATCTCTTACCTAAAAAATGTTCTCCATGTCCCCAAATTATCCACCAACCTAGTATCCATCCAGAAACTCACTCATGATCTTAACTGTAATGTGTTTTTTATCCCTCTTATTGTGTATTTTAGGACCGAGATTCAGGGAAGAAGATTAAACTTGCTAGGGAGAAGGACAGGCTCTACTATCTTGAGGAATCAAGCATATCGAATATTGTCAGGAATAAATTATCTCCGTCATTTTTATCATCATCCAATAGAGATACCATTTGGCTTCATCATTTTCGACTAGGGCATCCATTTGGAGTTTTAAAAACTACGTTTCCTTCATTGTTTAAAAGGCAGACTTCTGAACATTTTTATTGTGATGTGTGTGAGTTTGCAAAATATAAACGTGTACCCTTTCCAATAAGTAATGAGAAAAGTTAAATTCCGTTTTCTTTGATTCATAGTGATACATGGGGTCCCTCCACAATTCCAAATATTTCAGGTTCACGATGGTTTCTCTTTCATTGATGATTGCACTAAAGTCTCTTGGATCTTCCTCCTCAAAAACAAATCTAATGTAAGCGGCGTGCTCCCAAATTTTCATAACCTGTTTCAAAACCAGTTTGGGGTTAAAATCAAAAGATTTAGATCGGATAATGCACGAGATTATTTCAATCACATCTTATCTCCTTACTTCCAAAAATAAGATATTATCCATGAATCCTCCTGCATTAAAACCCCACAGGAAAACAGCATCGCTGAGAGGAAGAATGATCATTTGCTAGCCACAACCCAAGCCTTCCTTTTCCATCAAAATGTTCCAAAAACTTATTGGGGGGAGGCTGTGCTTACAGTTGCATATATAATCAACCAGTTGCCATCAAGGGTGCTAGGGATTAAAACACCAATGGAGACACTTTCTTAGTTTTATCCTAACCTAAGAACAACAAATCATCTCATCCCACGAATTTCTGGTTGCACAGTCTTTGTTCATGTTCATAGCCATCAAAGAGGGAATTAGATCCAAGAGCAGTTAAGTGTATTTTTGTGGAGTATTCATCAACCCAAAAGGAGTACAAGTGTTATCATCCACCTACCAGGAAGTTTTTTGTCTCTATTGACGTCACCTTTGAAGAGCAACAATCATACTTTACTCAGCCTTATCTTCAGGGGGAGCCCTTATCAGTCATTGAAGATAAGGAAAGAGATTTGTTTTTACTTGACTTACCTTACCCTTCAATTCCCAAAACCTCAAACTTAGCCCCTTAATCAGTCCAATCCACTTCACCTAGACCCATGACAGAGATAAATCTCGTGACTCTATAAGAATTATGCAGGTTTATTCAAGACGAAAAGATCTAGACCCTAATCCTGAGCAAGTTCAAGCTTCAACTCTAGATCTTGAGAATGCGGTAGGTAAGTCTCGATATTTCTCCTCAATTAGCCCATGATCATGACCTTCCTATTGCTATTAGAAAAGGCACAAGAAAATGCACAAAGCACCCATTGTACCCTTTAGCAAAGTTTGTGTCATTTAGAAAATTCTCACTATCACATAGGAGTTTTCTAGTCAACATAAATACCATTCCTATTCTTAATACTTTATCTAAGGCATTGTCTAATGAGAATTGGAGAAATGTTATGAGTGAAGAGATGCAGGCACTAGAAAAGAATCAAACGTGAGAAATTGCTGATTTACCACCCGGGAAGAAAGCTGTGGATGCAAGTAATTACAGGTTAGATGACTCCTTGAAAAGATACAAGGCCAAAAGGATACACATAGACCTTGGCTTCGACTATCAGGAGACATTTGCTCCAGTGGCTCGGATGAATACAGTAAGAGTTCTACTCTCACTAGCTGCTAACTTCGATTGGTACTTGGAGCAATTTGATGTAAAAAACATCTTTCTTCATGGTGAGTTGGAGAAAGAAATATACATGGATGCTCCTCAGGGCTTCAAGGGATATATGAGAAGCAATAAGGTTTGCAAATTGAAGAAAGCACTATATGGTCTTAAGCAATCAATAAGGGCTTGGTTTGGAAGGTTTGCCAAAGTAATGATTGCCATTGGATACAGATAGAGTCAAAGAGACCATACACTTTTTATTAAGCACTCAGATGCAAGGGAAGTCGTAGCTCTTTTGGTATATGATGATGACATAATTGTGACCGAAAATGATGAGGAGGAGAAGGAAGCCTTGAGAAGGTGTCTCGTAAGACAATTCGAAATAAAAGAACTTGGAAGACTGAAGTATTTTCTGGGAATTGAAGTTAACTCACTCCAGAGAAGGTATCTTTATTTCACAACAGAAATACATAACTGATCTTCTAAGGAAGAAAGGAAAGTTGGCATGTAGACCTGTCTCCACACCGATCGAGCCAAATCACAAACTTGGAGAAGCAAAGAAGATCCAGCCGTAGACAAGGAAATGTACCAAAGACTGGTAGGAAGGCTTATATATCTTGCTCACACATGGCTAGACATTGCATATGCCGTGAGCGTGATTAGCAAATTCATGCACAGCCCGAGAGAAGTTCACCTACAGGCAGTGTACCGGGTATTGCATTATCTAAAGGCCAATCCTGACAAGGGAACTCTATATAGGAGGAACACCGGATTGATTCTTGAACCATACACCGACGCATATTATGCATGCTCACCTGTTGATAGAAGTTCACGACCGACTATTGTACTTTCCTATGAGGTAATCTTGTGACCTGGAGGAGTAAGAAGCAGAATGTGGTAGTTAGATCAAGTGCGGAGACAGAGTTTAGGGTGATGGCTCAAGAAGTGTGTGAACGGCTCAAGATAATTCTGGAAGACCGCCAGCAACATTGCTCACAATCATTTTCAACATGATAGAACGAAACACATTGAAGTAGATAGACACTTCACAAAAGGACTTAGCAGTGCAGCATTCCAAGGACTTATCTTCAAGCTGGGAATGAAGGATGTATATCCACCAGCTTGAGGAGTGTTGGAAAGTAGATAATTGATTCCCCCAAACCTGTAGTCTATTAGGAAACTTACATATTTATATCTTTAACTTCCCTAGGATTATGGGTTAACCATTAAGAAATCCCACCGATATAGGAATTTGTTTTAGGAAGGAAAGTTTCCTATTTTATCTCCCTGTAATTAGCCCCGTAGATAAGCTAGGTAATTGTATATATAGCCATGTAAATACTACAATCAATACGTGACAACTGATTTAATGTTTCCCACACAAGAGATAACCTTTGAGAAAAAAAACCACTTCAATTCTAAAAGAGTACTGGAGGGGACACAAATCTTTTCATCTCAAATTCACGAAAGAGATGAGACTTGGCCTCGGAAATAGCAACAAAGTCAAAACATGTTATAATCATATCGTCAACATAGAGAAGAAGGAGAACACAACCAAGAGATATTTGACAATCAAATAAAGCAGAATCATGCATACTAGTCTAAAAACCAATATTCTAAATAACCGATTGAAACCGATCATACCAAGGACAAGGAGATTGCTTGAAGCCATAGAGAGCACGCCGAAGACGATAGAACTGATCTAGAGAATGCAACAAGCCAGGTGGCAGGCGCATATATACTTCTTCGGGTGAGATAGCCATTAAGAAATGCATTCTTTACATCTAACTAAAACATAAGCCAAGCATGAATAGCAGCAACGGATATGAGAGTGCGAGCCGTAGTCATCTTGGCAACAGGAGTAGAAGTTTCCTCGTAGTCAATACCATACTCTTGTGGAAAACCTTTAGCAACAAAAAGAAACCTTTAGAAGTTTCCTCGTAGTCAATAACGTTCCAAGGAACCATCAGAGTTGGTCTTGACTTTGTATACCCATTTGCAACCAATAATGTTCTTACTAGCCGAAAGAGGTACTAAATCCCGAGTCTGAGTCTTATGCAAAGCAGCAAGTTCTTCATTCATAGCAGCTAACCAGTCGGGATCATTGCTAGCTTCTTTGTAAGACCTGGGTTCAACATAAAAATAGATACGAGACAAGAAAGACTAATAGGAAGAAGAGAAGCAAGTGTTAGTAAAGCCTAATATTATCGAGGGATGATGAGGACGAGAAGGATATTGACGTGCAGGCGAAGCAAGATCCATTGAAGCTGACAGGGGAGCAGTAGAGTTGGAAGCAAGTGAAGAAGGTGTACAACGAATATAGACCTGGGGATACGGAGAAATGAGAGTGGGTGAAAGGACTTCAGACGTAGGCTGAAGATTGGCAATATCCAGGTAGAAGTATATTTGTCGAGAGGAACATCAAAAGGAAAAAGGTCAATATGGAATAGGTCTTATTTGGTAACAGGCACTCTACGGGGGAATCGATAATTACGAAAGTTGTTCTAGGAAAGTAACATGGCGAGACACATACAGTTTCTCAGTGACAAGATCATAGTATCAGTAACCTTTCTGAATGATTCCATATCCTAAGAAGACACAGAGGACAAAGCGAGCACTGAGTTTGGTACGATTCTTTCGAGAGAGAAGAACAAAATAGGTAGAACCATAAACATGAAGGAGAGTAGTTGGGAATAGTGGAGAGCGATGAAGAATAATGCCATAAATATTCTCAAAGTCAGGACGAAGAGCCATCAGAAATTGATCAAGTCGTTGTTCTTCTCTATGAGTGCAAGTTCTTCTCTATGAGTGCAATATATTCTGAATTGTTCATCTAAGTAATAATCCGGGCATTATTGGTATGACATTTGAGCTCCAGTTCTACAAGATCTTCAGCCTTCTAATCTGTGGGCTATGTAGTCTCACCGGTAACATAATCTCATAGACCTTTGCTTTCTATGAAATTTTTCATAACATAAGCCCAACAATTATAATTATCTCCAACCAGTTTAACACTGATGGCTTATAAGGAATCGGTGTTTCCAACCATGTTAAGATACACAGAATAAATTCAAAGGTTCACACAAACAAATAAACAGAACCATGGAGAGAAGCAGAACCATAGAACCGAGAGAGGAGCAAAATCACAGAAGTAACCAGAACTTGAGACAATTAAAAAAGCCAGAGAAGCAGTGAAAGACCTGAAATACCATGAGAAAATGCTTGCTGGAGGTTGAAAGGGTTGCCGGAGGGCTCGTCAGAGGTCCGAGGGGTCGCCAGAGGTCAAATGGGTCGCCAGTGGCCAGCGAGTGGCTGTCGGATGTGGGTGATGCTCGTCGGGGTCACCGGAGATCGATTGTGAGTCTATGGGAGCCGACAAGAATCGTTGATGGCTAGAGATTGGGTTTCAGTAGTCAGTCGGGTTGTGGGTAATTAGCAGAGAGAGATTGATTGATGAAGAAATTAGAGAGAGAGATGAGGTATTGATGCAACTAAGAGAGAAGGAGAGAATAGAGATAATGATTGAGATAGAGATCGAATGCAATCAGAGATTTAGCCCTAACATGACTCTGATACCATATTAGAAAAGAGAGGAAACGTACAAGAGAAAGAGAAAGAAATGTTGCAATATTATTGATTGGAGATAGATAATTGATACAATGGCGGATGCGTGATTAAATAATAATTCTAGCGTCTAATAACAAAAACGTCTATTACAATAGGGTAGTACAAAAGTACAAAGTAATACAAAGCAATACAGTAGTACAATATGTACTAAACATTCACAATAGTGACCCTCAACATGTTGAAGTGTTCTATTTACATAGTTTAACCTTAAACACAAAACTAATACGGTGAAGTACAACATTGCACTCTAAGCATCATTCTCTATTCACAACTATTTTATCTCCACCATATCAACCTGTTAGGATATTTTGCATCCCAAGATAACTACTTTTTGAACCACTTGTTAATTAAAGAAAATGCACCAAAAAATCAAACAAGAAGAAGTTGAAGTGATGAAAACCCAAGCAGCCAAACCTACTTTTGGTGGAAGTGTTGTGCCCTTTTTTCTTTTTGCAGAGAAGGGAAGAAAAAGGAATTTCAAGAGCTACTTTTTTTCTTTCCAAAATCAATGAAAGTGTTTTTCTTAGGTTACTCATGTTTAATGTAACATCCATTGGAGCTGTGGTCTTGTAAGCTGCCTGTCAAGTAAGTTCATGACAGCAGCTGCATGTTTGCCACTTTATCACTTCCTCGTAATTTGAGTTTTTTTGAGCGATGTATGCACTGCACTAAATAGTATACAAATCTTCCACATCATTGGCCGAAGAATGAACCTAGAAAAACATTGTCGGGCCATACAGCCATCATGTCATCTGGCCTAGAAGCCTATTAAAACATCAACATCCAACTAGCAAGAAAATGTAAAGATGGGATAATAATCCATTTCTAACCAATACCATCAAACAAAATGCATATTAAAGCAACTAGGCTCAACCATTTTTTGTAATATTAAATATTGGGAAGAGAATAAGTAAGGGGAAAATCCAGTTTTGAACTGTAAGACTTGAACCTGGGTGTCTTGCCCAATGAGGAAGCGCCTCATCCACCAAGCCAACCCTTCAGTCTAAACTAGGCTCAACTTTTACAAAACAGAATTTAGTGCAACCATAAACTTTGGATCAGTGACCAACGCCCATGTTGTTTTGACACGGTATGTGAGTTTAAAATTTCTTTTTGCACATATCCCTTCAGATCCGTTTCATCAATTTCAAATTAGCGATGTTAGATGGACTCCATTAATGTGTCAAAGTCATCTAATTCTCATATTAAATGATGCAAGGAAAGAAACCGATGTTATTAGTCTTTTCAATACTTCATCATTTTCAAAGGAAAATAACTTATACCAGGTTCCTTGAGTATTCCCTGAATATTACATTTTTTCTATGCATGGTTATATAGTAAAACTTGAATTACTAAAGATGTTTGATTTGTTCACTTACACATGCCAAACACGTCATAACCTCCACCAAGTGTCAAGAAGGTAGGACACCAGTGTTTCGTAAATTTAGAAGTGTACATAACATATTTTAAAAAGTGCCCTGAAGTTTGCAGAGAAAGTGATTTGAAGATTGTGTTCCACGTTAGAAGGTGTCCTGACGTGCTTCAACAAGTTTTTTAAAAATCAAGGCCAATCTCAGCGATGAAGATTTTCAAATCTGAAAAAGCAAGCATCGAAGTTATGCACATTAGGTAACTTGCTCTTACCTCCCAAACTTATAACCAAGACTGTGTGTTGTCTGCAAAATCTTCAAGAAAGCCGAGGGCATAGGAGCTCGAATAGCAGCACGTAATATCATGGCACAATCCCCAATAGTTGGCGTCCCACCCAATTCTATGACCTGAAATGTCAATTGATGATTTACTCAGTCCAGAAGCATATAGAGATTCCTGCAGCCTTTCAATGATGCTGAGTACCAACAAGATAATGGCTAATATTGTGTCCAATTTCAGAGGTCTGCAATGAATCTTTCAGATCTCAACATCACACGACAAATGCTAACAAACAATAGACAAAGTGGTTCTAGAAACCAAGGTTCTACAAATCGCTTGGCACTCATCGGCTGAAAAGGGTTGCCTAGGTCGACTAGTCGGTGCCTGCTCATTAGTCGATTTTTCCGTTATTGTTAAATTATTTCCCCCCCTCCCCAAAAATTTGAGTAAGAAATGATATAAGACTAAGAAGAAACGTGAGAGAGAACAAACAGAGAGGAGGGAGAGAAAGAGAGAGAATGACGAAAAAAAGAAAGGAAGATAGAGCACAGGTTGTCGTTGCTTGGAGTCGTCAAACAAGAGGCAACAACTGGTTATGTTCGTCTAGAGTCAAGATATGTATATACACGATACAACACATAAAACTTTCTAATTATACTTTAAACCTGCAACATTGAAATATTTCTCATTTATCTGATAATTTTTCAAATCTATAGGCCCAACTAGGACCAACTAATTCCTGATCCAAAAATGCATAGTCTGCCTAGATCATTAAGTCGCGGGATCTAACCCCACCTAGCACCTAGGCGCTGTGGAGGCCGACTTCTAGATTATTGGTAATAACGCACTCCGCAATCAATGATTACGAGCATCTATACAGGAATACAGTGTGTTGCAGTCGCTGAGTACGTCTGATACGATTGGTGACAGAGCATGAAGCCGTGCGGTCATCATGGATTGCGTGAAAGATGTATGTTTGACAGGGTGGGAGTTGATTTGAACTGTTAGAAGTGGCTGTGGATAACGGCTTTTATGCAGCAATTTTGGAAGTCGCCGTGAGAAGTGGTGGTATGGAGAGATAGAATGGTGGCTGGGGGACCTGGAGATCTTACCAGATGAGGTTTTGAATGGCGACTCATGTGGGCAGTGGACAGAGACAGCAGCAGCCAGCAAGTGGATTCTCAGTAAATAGGATACATAGATATCTTGTTGGTTTGCTAATTGTTTGGTTGGGTATCTTTAACTACAAATGTACTGCTGTTTACATACTACATTGTGCATCCACAAAACGGTGACTCCACAACTGCTACCTGGCATTAGTAGACAATTCTGACAGAGGAGGCAACTGTAATTTTAGTAGTCCCTCCATCCCAAAATGATTGGCCAGACCACAAAATGAGAACTTAAGAGGAATTTATTTTTTTCAAAAATAATTCATATTGTTTTCCACAAATTAAAAGAATTTATTGATATCTAGTAACTTGCCAAAAAATTTAAGTTTTCTTTGAAAAATGTACTTTTTAAAATTATCGTTTTGTGGGCTGGACAATCTTTTTGGGACAGAGGGAGTAACTACTAACCACAGGAGAACTCCTTGTTAGAAATCTGAAAATAATTTAGTGTAATTTAGCCAAATGAAACTCGAATAAGATCCAAAGCAAATCATATACATGAGCACACTTTTTTAATGACAGGAAATCTTATTAACATTGCAAGAGGAAGACAATAAAAGGATATGGAAGCATGCCTTTAGCATTACTTGCACTGCCAACTCAACTTCCCACTCTTGGGACCATCTTCGTGGAGACTTTTTCTTTAGTTCTTTTTCCCATGTCCAATCCCAAGCATCGGCAATGGTGTACATATCAGATACATCAAAAAAATTTCTCTCCCTTAGCTCCTTAAATACTTCATGAATATCCTTTGGAAACAAGTCGTCCTCATCATCCTGAATTCACATGCAAAAGTTACTGTATTATTAAGTTTGTGGGGATGAAGTGGAAAGGTAGGAAAGGGCCTAATAGCATCATATAATCGAATAATGAAACAGAAAAGGAAATTGAATTTGGCTTAGAGTTCCACACCACATCTTGAAGAGATAACGAGACTAGTAGAAAAACAGTTACAGCAGTCTCATGTTTAAAAGTGGATTGAAGGTAAGAAACGCTGAAAGTAACTATTCAAATGTCCTATATAAAGACCTACATATTAAATGAACTACAGCATGTGCAAACTGCTTCACTTGAGAAACAAACTAAGCTAAGCAAACCAAGTAGACAAAATGACATCACAGACAAGATTTTGAACTTAGAAAAGGACAAGATTTCCAACACATGAAACTTTCCCCCTTATTGTTTTATTTTACTTTATTAGTATTATTATTATTGAGAGGAGTTGACTTTAATGTTGGAGTTATTAAACGGAAATCCAAAACTTCAATTGCTAATCAAACAAATATTTTTAGTTTCAAAATACTTCCACTGTAGTAGCATTCCTCAGATACTACTTCTAGATCCTATTTTATTCTTTCCAGGATTCTACTCATGGAGCACTCGGCAGTTTACGACTTGCAGTGGATAAAAATAAATGGTTATAACATTCAGTTTAGGGTTTGAACTGTTCACATAAGTGGATTTTAGAGTTTCTATTTTTCCTTCCAAAATGATGGTTGGGCTTTGGTTGAGTTAGTATAGTAGACTAATAGTTCAACCTGAACAAGGAAAATTATATCCTAGCAGCAATGTAGGATTATGTTTCACACATTATTTCCAAACTCAACCATATGTTTCCCATTTCAACCAAAACTCACACAAAACATCATGGCCTAAGGTATCACCTGCTTATGGTAAGAATGAAAGAGAATTTTACCAAATAAAAAAGATAATGCCATACCTCCATTGATATTCGAGAAAGCTTTTTCTTTGACTTTCTTGATGTGGTAGGTGTCACGTCAAAATCTTTCAACAATTGGACTCCAATCATTGAAGGTGGCTTTGCAGCTTCAACTTTCTTATCCTTAACCCTGTCCCCTACTTGGCTTTCAGTTTGTTCTGTATCGTCGTCTTCTTCATCTGCCTCATCATCTTCAGCCTCTTTTGAAACATCTTCAATGTCAGTGGCATCCTCCAAGACATCTGTATTTTCAAAATCCTTTAAATCAATGGGCTTTCCATGCTCATGCTCTTGCTCATGGTTTAAGCCCTCTCCCAGAAAACGAGATCTCCAAAACTGTGTGTTTCCTTCCTCAAGCTTAATTCGTGAAATTAATTCGTCCAGCTCTTCGTCAACCTGTCGAAAGAACACCATTAGAATCCATATGAATGAATGAAACTCCAGTCACTATTACAAACCAAACAATTTGTATAAGACCATAAATCAGGAGCGGAGGTAAGAACCATAAGGATGATATTAACCTCTTCTTCTTCCTCTTCAACAGGAGGTACCCAAAGGGGACGACCTCTTGAGCGATTAATTCTCCTTGCTTTTTGGACACGCTGGTAAAGAACATTTCTAGTTCCATCAGTAGGCAAACCCTGCGCTTCTAGCTCCTCCTTGAGCTCTGATACTATCATCTTACTAGCAGCCTTGGGCTTCAGAGCGTTTTGGTCAGGCCCCTTGATAATTTTCTTTAGTCTCTCCCCAACACGGATGTAATCAGATTCAGATATGTCTCCTAAGGCCAAAGGTCCTTCATTGCGCAAGGTTTTCAACAGTTTCCGATGATGGATCTTCCAATCCTCAAGACATCTTTGTTTAAAGGATGTCTCGATTGGGTAGTTATAAATAAATCCAAGGGCATCAGGATCTAAAGGAATCTTCCCTCTGCGAGGTACCCATCTCTTGCGATCACCTGTAAGCCCCCCCTCTGCAATGTACCTGATTGTTGTGCAATGTTAGTCAGTCATGGCTGAAAATAGAAAAGTCCGCTGTTGTGTCTCCATCTATGAAGCACGGATACGGATACGATACGATACGGATATGGCGATATGGCAAAACCTAAAAAAGTAGGATACGGATACGTCGGGGATACGGCTGTAAAAATTAATTTTTTTTATAATTATTAATCATGTACTACGCATAAAAAATGAGCCAGAAGAAATAAAAAGTGTAGTTGAATTACTAATACCATGTTTGAGACCTATGAAGCACTCACTATTTATACACTACAGATACTCCCCTTTTATTTTGTAAATCTATAGACCTATAATAATCTGAAAGTTTCAACTTCAGAGATCTCCCTACAATAGGAACATGATTATACTTATTATCATTTATCTGCCTACAGTTTCCACCCCAATATAAAGTATACAACATAAATAAATAAATAAAAGAAACATCAAGATATAATTACACGTTTCCCCTTATCGTTATTCTGTTTTAAAAAAAAAAATCATTTTTAACCCTAGTCGTATCGGAAACATATCCAGTCATATCAAAAACATATCCTGCCATATCAGAAACGTATCCCTTGCGTATTGGAAATGTATCCGAAATTAAACTGATTTAATTTTAATACTGGATACTTCTTAGGCGTATCCGATATGTATGGGGCGTATCAGGCGCGTATTTGTATTCGGGAAATATCTAATATGCGTACGCGACTAGTTTCGGAATATCCGTGGTTCATAGGTCTCCATCTAAATGGATTCCTATGAAAGGATCCTTAGTTTAGGGACATAATGAATTTTGTACTAAGGAGAACAAAACCCAAGCTAAGCAGCTACATCGAACGACCAAAAACAAATCAGTAGAAGAATTGCATCATGCAATGCATTAGATGATATCTCTCACAAACCAAGAATAAAGATCAAATGTACGGTAAAGATGTGTGCCCTCAGCAATTGCACACCAATCCAATATGGCATAGGTACATATGTTGTCTTATGAAAATTTTCAGTGCATCAGACTAAGAAATTCAAATAGTGTTGGTTTCAGTAAGACTACTTTTCTCTCTTTTTGATGTTTACTACATTCCTCAATTATCAACTAACTTAATCCCTGTTAATCAACTTTGTGATGCTGGTTGCTGTGTTTACTTCTTTCCCACAATTGTTCTTTTGCAGGTCCCTCACTCCAAACAACTGCTGACCGGGACAGGCGGCAGGTTGGGAAAGCTGTATGTATTGGAGAAGTGCACCTTCCTATCATGGCTACATCTTTTGTTCACTTGTCCTCTAGTCTTGGGCCTCTTGGCCATATCTCTAGTTTTCTTTTACTGTACCTAGTTTCTTCTAGTATTTCAGCCAATTTAAGGAGTTGTTCCAGAGTGATTTTGTTACCTCATTATAGAATCAAAATTAAAGATTTTAGATTCTGAATTATAAGCAGAATGTGTGAAACTAGTAGATGGGTAAAACTAGTGGCTAATGTTATATTTTCAGCTTCAAATAGTGTAATTTTTAATTGTAAATATCTTTGCATTAGTTAAGCCTGACGCATAACATATATGTTCAAATACAAAAAGAAATAACTTCAAAACAAGATGTTTTGCCTTTTACTAAGGTGGGGGGGCTGATGGTGGGAGGTGGAGAGGTGACGGCAGTGGGTGGTGGAAGAGGATGGTGAGTACTAGGTAGTAATTTCATGAGAAGTTTAGCAGGGATGTTCAAGAAGAAACCAGCATAACTGAATCGAACCAAACTGTCGTATTTGGTTCACTTCTGCAGTTTAGTGGTCTGAGAATGGTTTTGCAAAAGTTAGAACCAATAATTTTGGTTCAGTTATTGATTCTATACTTAGGAACCATGATTAGAGCTGAACCCAACAGGTTTGACTTATATTTATGCATTATACATTTATATGGGATAAAAAGAAACCGATTTTCCTTATTTAAACCAATTGTCCAATTTGGTTCAAAATTTTATGGGTAAGACTTTTAGATGAGATAAATCTTACTTTCAATAAGAACGTGCAAAAGTGAATAAATAGTTATTTTAATCCCTTTTTGCAAGTTGCTTTGGTGGTGGTGATAGATTATTAACTATTTGGGATACTAATTTAGATGTTGAGTGGTAACCAAAATTCGTTAACTATTTCCATATACATATGGACTACTTTGTGATTTTATAATTTTGTTGAATGTGTTTCGGATGTTAGAGGGTAGACCCGAGAACTGAATCGGAACCAGACTGGTCATATGGTTTAGTGTTGGACAGCTTCTACGGGGGTAATGCTCAAATTTTGGTTCTTAATTCCTTGGAACTGTTTGGAATGGTCTAGAGATTTCTCAAGGACTGCACCAATCTGAACCGAATGCATTTGATTCTCACTTGTTTGTCCCAACTTTTGGTAAGCTATTATGGGGATAATGCATTTTAGAATCTCTGCTAAACACAATTACAAATTTATTTGGCCAATTTAGAATTCAAAATTTAGTCTTGCCAAACACCCTTTTGAGTAGTCATGATGTTTTAGATTGTAGTAGATGCAAGGTGGCTAAATTTAAAGCTTTAACATTCAACAACAATATTAGTTTTTCTTTTGCACCCTGTCATCTCATCCATTCTAATGTGAGGAATCAAGGGCCTAGTCACTAAGAGTAGATCACGATATAATGTTTCTTTTATTGATTATTATACACAGTATTATGGGATTCACCATATGAGAAAACGATCACAATTTTTCTCCATCTTTGCTGCTTTCCATACCATGTTTCATACCCTTTATTCAGATATCATCAAAAATTTCGTTATGGTATGGTTGTTGATTAGATAGACTTTCTTTGTTCACCGAGCACATGGTGCTGAGGATCGTGCTCATCGCAGGTCATGGAGACTAGAATGGGGGTCCTTTCTATACAGCCGGGAGTTCCTTGAGAGTTCCATCTGACGAAAGTCCAATAAATTTCAAAAATCTTGCTCATGCTAGAGCCTTCAAACAAGAAGAATTGTATTCTTTGGGTTGGTTTTCTCTCTCTCGAAGGAAAAGCAATGCAAACACATCAAGGAGACAACTTGTTTATTTATCTTGGCATCTGCTCCCAGTTCTTTTTGGAGTGAGGTTGTTCTTGATGTTATTCATCTTATTAATTAGATACCTTCTCAAATAACTAATGGCCTTTCCTTGTTTGAATGATTATGTGGTAAACGACCACATTATTCATCTCTATGTTTGTTTGAATGCATTGAGTTCATTATTCTCCCCAAACAAGAATGCATCTAGTTATCTGCTTCTCCATTGGTGTGTTTCTCAGTTATGGTGAGGGCCAAAAGGATATATCCTGTCACTAAACTTTGTATGTCTCCCGCCAGTTACTTTCTAGAAAATATAGCTTTCTTGGCCATTCACCATTCCTTGCTACTTTCTCTAGTTTTGATCTTATTTGCATTGATCATCTTTCCTAATGATCCTCTGTGACTCATATATTCATGACTTATCTTCTTCGGATGTTCAAATAACATCCCAGCCTATCTCTAGTGTTGCCTCTCCTCCTGTCATTCATACTCTCGTAGGA
>JABCMJ010003361.1:0-18000 GCA_014822125.1 Arbutus unedo
AGAGAGAGAGGTAAAAGTGTATAGGATGTAACTTTCACCCTAACACAATAGCTTTATTTATAGAGTGCATACACTACAGGTTTTCCTAACGAAACCAATGTGGGATTAACCCACTTATATTATTCTAATATTCTAACATTGTTGTTTCCTTTTTTTTTTCCGTCGCTATTTGGTTTTTGGGTATCTACTCTCTTGCCTTCCAGATATGGCTACGGATCCAAAACCGGTTCCCACCGATTTGTCTAGTTCTAAAGAAACCGTGAGCCACCATGACCGGCCCAATGAAAGGACCTTTGACAACACTGCATTAGATATTTGTTATATCAAGTTGGACGGTACTGTTAGTGCTAGGGTTAGTGCTAAGTTTAGCTCCCTATAAACCCTAATGGGCCTAGGTTTTTTGGGCCCATTAGGTTAACCCTAGCACATTATTTTATTATAAATAAACACTTCACCACTCAATATAAGTGTGGATTTTCTCCTAACACGGTATCAGAGCCATGTTAAGGAAAGAAAGAAAAGAAAAAAAACAACAAACAGTAGCAACCCGATCAGCGCCGCTGCCACCGTTCTGCGCGCCGCTCGATCTACTCTGCTGCTTTTCTTTCAGCGCCGGCGCCACCTCACCAGCCTCCTTCGGCGGCCATTGTACCCCCCTGTTGCCTCCTCTTACTGCCACAACCTCTCTCCTCCACCTGTTGTTGCAACTCGTGCTTCTCCAGTCTGTCTTCATACCACTGCCTCCACCTATTGTTGCCCCTGACATCCGCTACGCTTTAGATCTGACATCCCTTGGCTATGGTAGTTGTTCTGTTCCTATGGGGGAATCTATCTTCTCCTCCATTATTTGTTCTCGTAGTTAGGTCGACTACAAATTCTTCGGGTGCTGTTCCGTCTTCTTAGCCCGTGGTGGATTGTGAGCCACCCCGGCCTCTCAGATATTCTCCTCGTTCGCCCGCCCGGTGGAAACCAAGCTCATCGGCCCGACCAGTTATGTTTTATGGCGGAAGAAGGTCCTGAAGGCTCTTCAGGGCATGGATCTGGATTCACATCTGATGGATAGTCTTCCTCCCAAAACTGTTCCTGCTTATCGTTCCTAGCTTAGAAATGATGCCAACTGTTTACTCAAATTCTCTACTCCATGGATGAGTTTGTTGAGATACTAGTATCCAATGCTGATACTGTGAGGGAGATTTGGTAGTCCTTGGCCGATACCTACTCTACTGCTGTCCTCCTCTTTGACGTGATGAAGGGTTTCTTCCAACTCACGCTTGAGGGAAAAACTCTTCAGGAGCACTATGTTGGGTTTAAAACTCTTGTTGATGAGTTTGATCACTTGCTCCCATTTACTTCAGAATCCACAGTGTTTCGCCATTAGCACGATCAGATTATAGTGGTTCTCTATTTAGCCAGTCTTGGTGGTGATTGTGCGGCTGCTTGGTCCCAGATCCTTGCCGGGGCCGATATTCCCTCTCTCCTGGAGGTCTTTCGTCGTGTGAGTCACTTTGACGCTCGAGCTATGCCCCCTGATTCCATTGATAGGGTTGCCGGGCCCGTGGCAGCCATCGGGGCCGGGGCGGGCGTACGAGTGATCGTACTAGATCTCTGGAGACTCTCATCTGTCATCATTGTAGCGTTGTTGGCCACATTCGTCCGCAGTGCTCCCAGTTGGGTCCTAAGCCCTCTTCTATGGCTCATGTTGCCATTATGCTTGCTTCTTTTTCCGAGGGCCACATGGTCCATATGTCTGATGCTGAGTATGACCAGTACACTCAGTCCCCTATGCTCTCTTCTCTTGCTGTCGGTACATTTATTATAGGTTACTCCACAACCTGCATGGTTACTCTAAATGAGCAAGCTATAATCAGTATTGGAAACTAAGTATGTCCCCCATAATCTATAACCAGTATTTCTGCCCTGGATTTCTGCACTCTCCTTTTTACTGAGCAAGCTATCTTCCTAGATGCAATTCAAAATTTTTATGACATTATTATTTTTAGAGTTTTTTTTGTGTTGCTCTCCCCCAACGTGTACGTACACACTTTTTTCCTATTCTCTTCATTGTTAACACTTCATCCTTTGTCTGCTATCCTTTCTGCGCACCTCTCCTTTTTTGAACCAAAATTAGGGAACTTATGCGAAAACCATAATGTTGCAGAGTATGTGATTTGTGGGTGTGGAGGCCATGTAACTGGCTTCCAATTTGGTATAATTCTTCCTGAAACTTTTATGAATCCTAGTGTGTAAAAACCCATAAAGACAACCCCCTGTGATCGGTATACAGACAAAACTTAAACTTGAGAGAGATTTTTGTTTGCAGTTCTATTCTGTTATCAAAAGAGGCAAACAGAAATAACCATTGTTCCTCCATCACCTGCCACCAAAAGCTTATAGTATTTTGTTCAAAACTCGTATTCACGTTAGAAGTAAGGTTTTTGCAAATATTTGGAGATTTCCAAATGCTTATTTGTGGGACTCGTATATTAAGGTCTGTTTGGGATATTGTGGCTCAGTGACATTGTCTCAAGAGTAATTACTTAGACAAGAAATAGTGTCTTGAGTAATTAGTTATGTTTTTATCGATATGTAAGTGTATCTTCTCTTCAGAATGTCAAAGCTAGTTTTCTTCAATTTTTTTGTGTAGTGTGTTGGATTGGGAGAAATTTTAAGTACTTTGATACTGGTTTTTAACTTTTAATAATTTCATATTTGATGAAGCATTTGATGCTGGATTTTTTTTGGTAGGTCGTTTCATTTTTATTAAGTTTTTCCTTTTCTGATGATTCTGGAAGGGAATACCTATTTTGTAATTTCACTTTTCGAAAGGTAGATTCTTTAAAGAATTTGTGACTTTTTTTTCTCATGTGACAATTACTACTTCTTTCCTGATCAAGAAATGACACTTTTGCTGTCACTTAAATTATTTTCTATTCTATGTATGACAAAATATGTAGTATTTGCTTTTTACTGTTTACTCAGGTGTTGGGAGGTTTCGATGCCTTGAATTATGTGACTGAAAGGCAATGGGCCACTGCTCCAGATGGTACTCAAATCCCTATGTCAATTGTTTATCAAAAAAATCTTGTGAAGCTTGATGGGTCTGTCCCATTACTACTTTCTGGTTATGGTTCCTATGAGGTAATGCCTGATTTATTACTCAAAATACTGCAAGGTATTCATGCTGGATTTTTATTACGTCACTTGGGACTGAACATGTTTGAGAAAAGGGAATATTATGCTTGTCTAGTAACATGTTTTTTCTAAAAACAAATTTGAGCCTCTTTTCACCAGAATCTTCTGGTTATGCATAATGGGTCCCGCCTAGGTGTGGAAGTTCTGCTATGTTGTGTTGGCTTCACCTAACGGCTGAACCTATTTACAAATATAATACTTTTTTACTTCTTTCTCCTCACTTTCTGATTATTAGCGTTTTTTATTGGCTTCAATGAAATATTACGCACAATGTTGAACATTTCGCGTTTTGTCCACTTTTCATATTTCCTTGCTAGTCTTCATTTACGCCATTGGTCTGGTTTAAAAAAATTCTGTCGCTCATGAGAGCAAGTGCGACTGTCCGGGGATTAGTTCCTGATACGGAGCTATTTAAAATTAGATTGATATATCTGAGTAATTTCTGTGATCCAAATATTACTGCAGATAAAGCAGAAAAGAATGTTTCTTGTTCCATGATTCATTGCAAAAGTGGGTTATTTTGCTTCTTGTCCTATTTGTATTTCAAAAGTTCCAGTCTAACTTGACTTATTATATGCTGAAAGTGGCTTGTTTTCAACAGTATTCTATAGATCCCAGTTTCAAGGCATCAAGGTTATCTTTGTTGGATCGGGGTTTTATTTATGCAATTGCCCACATTCGTGGTGGTGGTGAGATGGGGAGGCAGTGGTATGAAAATGGGAAACTGTCAAAGAAGAAAAACACTTTCACAGATTTTATTGCATGTGCAGAATATCTGATAGAGAAGAAGTACTGTACAAAAGAAAAACTCTGTATTGAAGGAAGAAGTGCAGGGGGATTGCTTATCGGAGCTGTTCTTAATATGCGCCCAGATTTATTCAAAGCTGCTGTAGCTGGAGTACCTTTTGTGGATGTTCTGACAACAATGCTTGATCCAACTATTCCTCTTACGACATCGGAGTGGGAGGTCTGCTCTTTCCTTTTTTCAGAAAATCAACTCTTAAACTTTATTGTCCTTTGAAAACAGTTCAAGTGCTTTACGTCTACTGGAAGTTTGTTCTTCAATTTGGAGATTTGTTCTTTAGATTATTGAAGACCAAAATAAGAAGAGCTAATTGCTATGTCATCTACCTTTTTCCAAACTAGTGAAAAAATCACATCTGTAGGAGCATTATAACCCTGTCTTTCTTGTATTTTCATACAATTTCTCCCGAGCAATATTTTAAGGAATTAAACCATAAGTAGATTTGGGATCTTGCTAATTCCACTGTTTTGGAATGGAAGTGTACCATGTTTCAGGACATAGCTCCTAAGAGGTAAACCGCTAGGTTATCAACGTCTTCTAGTGAAAGTGGTTTACTCTAAATGATTTCCTTTTGTGCTTGTAGGAATGGGGCGATCCTCGTAAAGAAGAGTTTTACTTCTACATGAAGTCATATTCTCCTGTTGACAATGTGAGTATTAAATGGCTCCAACTTTCTTGCTGTTCAGTTATTTACTGATTTTATTGCGTGGCTCCAACTTTATTGCTGGTCATTTTTTTATTTTATTGCTCCCAGCTTATAAGTTTCCTGTAAACCAGCAGGAATATGGTGATGAACACTTGGTACCTTTTGTATCGATGATTTTATAGTTACTCTGCACTTCTGAAAACTTATGAATTCAAATGTTGCCTTGTAGGTTAGGTCACAAAATTATCCTGCCATTCTTGTGACAGCTGGTTTACATGGTAAGTTAAAGGTTGGGAAACTTTCGTTGTTCTGTCAATTTCTTGGTTATTCGTGCATCTAATTGCTTCCAATTACATACGTAGGTGGGTAGATTATGAAGAAGTGCTCCACTTGCCCTAACTATTTTTAAGATGCTGTTAAGCGTTAATGTGAAAAGGATCCTAGGTACATTTATTACAACTAATTTTGATCTGAAAAGTCATCTTATCAAAAGCACTGGGTTCTCTTATCTCTTTAAGAAATAGTTGGTAATAGTGTAGTCATAGGCAAATGTCAAGTCCTCTAATTACTTTTCGGAGTGCAATGTGTTGTGCCACTAGAAGCTTAGACCTGGAGCCATACTTTTTGTTTTCAGTTGGCTTCTCAATTTGTTATGCTCCTCCAGAGTCCTAAGTTGCGAAATGAGGGGCTCAATATTGTATTTAAAAGTCACAAAATCTTCTAGGATTTCTCCTTTGTGCTGCTTCTGTTTGCTATTTTCCCAATTCACTTTTGTAGTTCCCCTAATGTTTGAATCATACTGATGTTGTATTGTTGGTTTACCTTTCAATTTATGTAATTTTGATGGAAAAACATTGTTCGCTGATTTTTGGATTCCTAGTTTGGTTGCTCAAGCCACCTGGGGAATATTTAAGTAAGCAACTAGTACAATCCTGCACATGTACTGTTGATGTTAGCAATTGAGACATTTGTAGATACTATTCAATCCAGCCAATGTCCTCTCAGCCGTGCACTGGGCAGGATTCCTGCTCATGCTCCTAGGGCTTAGTTTGGATGGCAGGAACATTTAGTGCTAATGGGAATTTCATTTCAGGTGTCCGTGATTCCTATGTTTGAGAAAGTGATTCCCGATGACCTAATCAACTCGGAATCACATTCTCAACCTGATTCCTACCCAACTCATTGGTGATCTCAGCTTCCAGGCTCAACTTGTACCGAAAAGGAAATATCGACTCTAATAAATCATTGAAATGAATGTTCCCCAGATAAGAATTCTAAATTAATCCAAGCATATGTATGAGATTACCCAGGCATTAGATTACTAAGTATTTGGTTCCTAGCAGTCAGATATCATTCTCACTTGAGATTACAGCCATCCAAACAGAGCATTGTGGCTTACATTGAGAAGAGTTGGAGGACAGACACTTCTCCTCTATTATCTGTTGCAAGATTTTCTTCTAGTAGTGTTTGATCTGAACTCCTATATCTTGTCACAGATCCTCGTGTTATGTACTCGGAACCTGCTAAGTTTGTTGCAAAATTAAGAGACACGAAGACTGACAACAATTTACTATTGTTCAAATGTGAACAAGGTGCTGGACACTTTTCAAAGTCGGGAAGGTAATATTCTTGCCATACTTGGTCTAACTTTTGTGATTGAGGTTATTTCCTCTGTTAGGTGTTTGAGTGACTAATAAGAGTACACCAATCAGTCACAGAAGGTAAGTTGTACCTGTCACGTATGAAATAGAAATTTTAGGCAAGACTGAATCAGAAATGAAATGGTAGTGTAAAGCACAATGAAGACGTAATTGCATAGTTTTTAAGAAGACTATTTGGTGAAGTTTTTATCGAATCAAGATTAAGATAGTAAACTCATCAATGCATAGTCATGAACTTGTGAATTGTAATTTCATTCCAGGTGTTAATGATGATTTTGTCTTCAGATTCCTTTATGAAATATGAAACAAATTTTAGAAGGCATTAATGGCTGAGAATGTTAACTGATTCAAAATTCTAAGTTTTGTCCACTGTGCCCAACTTCTGACTGAACAGTTGAAGTTGCTTAGGTGAAAACCTTATTATGTTGAATCTTTGTTACTGAGATTCTGATTCTCAATATAATGGTGAATGACATCTCTAAACTTATCTGTCGTTTCTTTTTTTCTTGAATTTCTCTTAGTTTTGGAGGGAAACTTCCCCGTCCACATAATTCTGTGAATAACTGAAGGGGTTTCTATTTCTATGTGATCAAGATAGGGAGTCTATCCATGACATGGGACATCTGTAGGAAACTAGGTTTATTGTTGCCAACAAGTGAATTGGGGGTTCTAAATTGTAGTGAAACTCCCTTATAAAATGGTAGATTTACTGCCAGGGAATTTCCAATACAATTGGACCATCACTAGGCACTCAATACTACGCATGCCATTACCCAAGTCGACCAAAAATGAAAGTGGTTTTTTTTTATTGCAGAGTCTAGGGAAGGATTAAATGTATACACCCTTACCTCTACAATCGGAGAGTCTGTTTTCACAACTCGAACCTATGACACCAGGTCACCAGCAGTCCTTCTCCAATTCAACCAACAATGCACGATGAATAATCTTGCAATTAAGTCACCACAACTAAGAGCGGTTACAAGAGATCTTGCAACCCAATTGCGTATTCATTCCCTATGGATCTACCTCTACCTTGCAGAAACCACGTAAACTGCAACCTACCGTTGAATGTCACTGCCTTGAGTTCACAAGTCCTCCTTCCGGATTTGGATATCCCCCGTTTAACTTGTGCCTCTCCTGGTAAAGCAACGCTAGTGGTTTCCATAAATATGCTACCAAGTGGCTTAACAATTCATCTACAATTGAGGTGTCACAAGGCCAATTCACGGTTTCAGCAGTATCCTTGTGTAATGCATCTTTGGTGAAGCGATTCTGGGATGAAGAAGCCCCAAACACGCACGCCCCAACAACTAAAATGCCACCTAAAAGTCCTTTCTACAGATTTTCCCTGCCGTATATTCTTGTTTTGATTACCGTGTAAGCCATATTTGTTGGGTGCAGGTTTGAGAAGCTCCGAGAAGATGCCTTTGTCTTTGCTTTTATAATGAAAGCCTTGGACATGGTTCCTTCCTTCAGCTCAGGGGAAAAGTGACTCAAGTGGAGAATGGTACAAGTTAATAAACTTAACAACCTCAGGAGGTTCGACCCTCATCAGCTTATTTGGTTGGTATGGGGGAATTTCATGGGGAAGGAGAGTGGGAGTGACGTACAGATTTCTGTTGAGAAAATCTGCTGCTTTTGTACCTGCTTATTCATTCTATCCGGAACTCTTTATCCACTTCCGAACTTTTAGGTGTTGAAGTTGAAGACCCCTTACCGTGGGCAGCATATCAATCTTACTGCCTGGAAATGTTAGAAAAATGGGGAGCGGTCAGAAGGTGATTTTCAATGTATTGTTCATCACATTTTTCTTTTATGTGAATCAAGTTATTTGTTGGAAGTTGATTCCAATACCACTGGGTGCACAAAAACATTAGGTTACACAAGTTTTAGCAGGTGTATGTTGGGAACTTGGCAGTGGCTCAAATGGAGATTTTCTTTTTGGCTGGCCATGATTTTCCGACGATGTCGAACAAGAATATATTATACTCCAATTGTTTCGTTGCTGGAATTTTGCTTTCTTTAGTATCCTTAGTACGAAGTCTTATAATATGCCAGAGGTTTATTTCGTAGTGGAAATTGTGCATTCTTCTTCTTCGTCGTCGTTGGTGGAACTCCTCTTTCTCCCTGACATTCTCTCCCAATTCCAATCGTTCAGCGATTTTGAATAAACAAAGAGGTTGATGGAAAAAAAGACATCAAATGGCACCAAAACTTGGGGAGATAATATTTCCACTCAATTTAGCCGGAATGGGAGAGGTGCTCTGCATAAATGCACAAAATGTGTGCTGTGCATTGTAACGGCACAGTTTTGTGCCGCAATCAAATTCATTTTTATGTGTTTTGTGTACGTAATTTATTAACAAAATTTTATTTTAAAATTTTGCGTTCACGGTTAATTTCAAAATATTCGTTTAAGTCGATGGTGGATTTTTCAAATTCTTTTGAAAATAAAATTTAAAAAACACGACATGAAGGGATTCAAATGAGTGGTATCAGTTATTTTTTTTAATACGGCGGTGAAAACAGTAAGAAGAAAACTACAAAAATATGTCTATTTTGTTACTGCCGCATTAAAAAAAAATATCCAATACTTCTTATTTGAATCACTTTAGGTTGTGTTTTTTTAATTTTATTTTTAAAAAAATTAAAAAAATTCACCGTCGACTTAAACTAATATTTTGAAATTAACTGTGAACTCGAATTTCGTTAATAGGTTACGTGCATAAAACACAAAAAAAAAAATTTAATTGTAACACAAAACTGTGCGTCTCTTTCATTCTAATTTAACCTCTCTACTGGTAAACATTTCACTCATACAGAGAGAGTTCGAGTCCACTAGTAGGTTGGTTTCAGACGTGCTGGCGCTGTCGTCATGCGCCTTGCAATTCTATTGCTCAGTGAGATGGGATAGATTTATGAGTGCAGTCTCTATAATCATGTCCGGAAGAGGTTATTATTGGTGTTCTCCCCCTCAATCTTTGTAGAGTCTTATAAAATAAGGATAATGGGAAATCATTGTAGAATCTTGAATGTGAGTTGACTGTTCGATGCTTGAAAATGATTCCGTTCCCAATTTGTTCCCCGATCAACACGTGATGATTCATTCTTGACACGGACCCAACTCAAATAGTCTATTGACATGATTTGAGATTGAGACCTGTTTCTTATCCTTAAAGTCAATATATACTTTGATTTGTGGAAGAAAAAAAATTTATTGTTGCTTTTTAATTAGATTGACAAATGGATTCTGAAACTTATTTTTGAACTAAGGAGCTGTTTGTAAGAGATTAAAAGAGCGAATAAAATTATTACACTGGATATCTCATTTCGGATTGTCATATGTGAGATTTGTTTATGTCTTTAGACCTTGAATATAATATTTGGGATTCAAATTTTATTTGCCTCAATAGAAATACAATTATTTTACTCATTTTTTTATTTATATTTTATCTCTTTCTATTTATACAAATACCTTTAAAATTACAAGAATATTATTATTAATTATAAAAATACCATTTGTCTATTCATGTATCATATTCTTTCATCAAAAAATACTCAAATAAATTATTATAATCATTCACCTATTTATAATAAATCCCCATTTTATATAATCTATTACTATATATCTATTATACCTCTTTCATAAGATTTAACCTCGCTTTTAGTGGTCCGGACTCTAAAGTGAAGGATCTATTGGGCCTTAACTCACTCGGCCCGCTAAGCAAATATGTCCGAGCTCCCTACGCCCGAACTTGACTGCATTCTTCTTCTTCTTCTTCTTCTTCTTCGACGGCTGCTGAGCTTTCGACTCCTCCCTCCAAACTATCGCTTGAAAAGGATCTCCCACCTCTCTCTCTCTCTCTAGGGTTTCCATAATCGGTTGGGGGCTCTCTCTCCCTCCCTTTGGTCTCTTGGTTATTTCTTCACCGGTAAAAGGCACGTTCATTTGTAGAGCTTCGGTGCATACCTCATCCGAAACAAACCAGAGGCAAAATCTATTTTGCTACAAAGCAAAAAACCAGCAAAAACAAACAGAATCAAGAAAAAAATAGACAGGTTGAGTAATTCAGAAATTTGGTTAGTTGATATTTCGTTGGCTTGCTTTCGTAGTAGATAGGTTGATTAAACGTAGATGCTTGGGAGGCCACCTGCTTCTGCTACAAGGTTGGTTTCGTCTTTTGCTAGGCAATGGATCAAAAACTCTCACACTCACTTCATTGGTACTACTCAATTTGTTAGACTTAAATCAGTGGTTTCATCCGTTGCTTCCCAGTTGAGGATGCGTCCTCCGTACTACTTGTCGGACTCAGTAGCTTCTGATGAGGAAGAACATATGTTTTGCTCCCACAACAGAAACACGAGCTTGGGTGCCACTTTCGTGGAATTGGATGCTTGCAAGGTTATTGAAATCTTGAACAATTTGAGAAGAGAACCAAGTCTTGCGCTCTCATTCTTTGACCAGCTTAAGGAACAAGGTTTTGTGCACAATGTTGGTACTTACATTGCGATGATTAGGATATTGTGTTATTGGGGTATGGATAGGCGGTTGGATTCTATGTTGTTGGGGGTTATTGAATCCGAGGAAAAATATTTGGACTTTAAAATTTCAGATTTATTTGAAGCAGTAATAGAAGGGATTGAGGCCAGCGGTCGGGATTCATTGATACGGGCATTTGGTGCATTGGTTAAGGCTTACGTTAGCGTTGGCAAGTTTGATGAAGCCATTGACACTTTGTTTCAAACGAGGCGACGTGGTTTAATTCCAGGCATACTGTCTTGTAACTTTCTTTTGAATCGCTTGATTGAGAGTGGAAAAGCTGATATGGCTGTGGCTGTTTTTCGGCAATTGAAGCGGCTTGGTTTGAGCCCCAACGTCTACAGCTATGGCATTGTGATTAAGGCGCTCTGTAGAAAAGGTAATTTGGAAGAGGCTGCTGACATTTTCCGAGAGATGGAGGAAGCTGGTTTGACCCCAAATTCCTTCACTTATACAACCTATATCGAAGGGCTCTGCTCACTAGGGCGGTCAGACTTGGGGTACGGAGTGCTCCAATCATGGAGGGGGGGAAATATGCCAGTTGATGTGTTTACTTATTTTGCTGTTATTCGCGGTTTTGTTGAACAGTCAAAGTTAAAAGAAGCTGAGTGTGTGTTGCTTGATATGGAGGAACATGGAACGGTTCCAGATGAGTACTGTTATGGTTCCTTAATCCAAGGGTACTGTAAGATTGGGCATATACTTAAAGCTTTGGCACTTCATAATGAAATGGTTACAAAGTGTATCAAAACTAATTGTGTGATTGTTAGCATGATTCTCCAGTGCTTGTGTCAAATGGGCATGGCTTGTGAGGCCGTGGACCAGTTCAACAACTTCAAGGATTTAGGGATATTCCTTGACGAGGTGGCATACAATATCGTAGTCAATGCTTTATGCAAAATGGGGAAATTAGAAGCAGCAGTCAAGTTGCTTGATGAGATGAAGGGTAAGAAGATGAGTCTGGATGTTGTGCACTATACAACTTTGATTGGTGGATGCTGTCTGCAGGGAAAACTTGTTGATGCCTTCAAACTATTTGAGGAAATGAAGCAAGAGGGTTTGAGACCTGATATAGTTACTTACAATGTACTAGCTAGTGGGTTATCAAGAAATGGCCTTGCACAAGAGGCCATAAACCTTTTGGATTACATGGTGGGACAAGGTCTGAAAGCAAGCATTGTTACCCATAAGATGATCATTGAAGGCCTTTGCATAGGAGGGAAGGTCAAGGAAGCTGAAATGTTTTTTAATAGTTTGGAAGAAAAGTGCGTAGGTAATTATGCTGCCATGGTAAATGGGTACTGTGAAACAGGCAATACAAGAGAGGCTTATGAACTCTTTGTTAAGCTGTCCAAGCAAGGATTTTTATTGAGTAGGAGTTCATGCTTAAAACTTCTAAGTAACCTTTGTAAGGAAGGTGAGAATGATAGGGCACTTGCGCTATTTGAGACAGTCTTGGCTTCCGATGATGCCCCTTGTAAAATAATGTACAGCAAACTTGTGGCTGCCTTTTGTAGATCTGGAGATATGAGAAAGGCCCAGTGGGTGCTTGATACAATGGTTGGGACAGGGTTAGCTCCTGATGTCATTACCTACACCATGATGATAAATGGTTATTGTAGGGTCAACTGCTTGCAGGAAGCTTGTGAAGTGTTCAACGATATGAAGGCGAGAAGTATTGAACCAGATGTGATCACTTACACAGTTTTGCTTGATGGGCACTCTAAAGCAAAAAAGATGGGTCACTGGCTTCCAAATGCTGAAGGGAACAAAGGCGAGCGGAAGGACGTTGCAACTATGTTGGGTGAAATGAAAGAAATGGAACTAAAACCTGATGTTATTTCTTATACTGTTTTGATTGACAGTCATTGTAAATCAGACAACCTCGAGGATGCTATTGTCCTTTTTGATGAAATGATTGATAGAGGTCTAGAACCGGACACTGTAACATACACAGCTCTCCTATGTGGCTATTGTAGTCGGGGATATGTAGATAGGGCTGTAACCCTTGTTAGTGAGATGTCATATCGGGGGATTCAGCCAGATGCCCGTACCATGTCAGCATTGCACCATGGAATATTAAAGGCCAAGAAGGTGCAGTTTCGGCATTTAGGACTGAGGTGACTCTGTGGCTAGATGAACCAGTACCATGTCAATGTGGCAACATTTTATGTTAAAGGCGAAGAAAATGCAGCTTTGGCATGAAGGATGAGGAGGGGCGGTCACGGTGAATTCTGATTCCGAAATGGTGCTGAAGAGGTTGTGTTCTTAGCTTCACCGTAGTTCCTTTCATGATAAATTGTGGTCCTAGGAACTTTAATGATGTCATTCACCATATGCAAGGAAAGGTATGCTTGATCTTTCTAGTTATATTGGTCGATAATCCACTGGGCAGTATGTTTACCCATTTTCACTTTATATTATCTATCAGGTACGCGACAAGAAAACTGTTGGACCTAGACTTTTTCACAGATTGCTCCTGCATTTGCCTGATGCTATTCCTGAGGTAATCACTGTTCACGTTCTTTTTGAGGCACTCAATTACTTCTTCTGGTCATTGACTTCGTGATCACATACATGATAAGTACCATAAACACCCTTGAAAGATTACAAGACTGTTTGAATTAGAATTATTTGTGTTAACTTGATTATTTTTGGGGGTTGTCTGTATGGTGAGGTGGTTTATCTTCCTGATTGTCAGTCAAGGACCAAGATTCTCATGGATCTGTTTTTTTTTTTTTAAACACCCACTAGGAAGTCTAGTGTTAGAGTTTGTCCCGCAGTGATTATTTCCAAAACTACTATGAACCTGAGGGGCCTCTCTCCTCACTGTCAATTGGTTTTGAGTTAGATATTTTAACAGGGTACTAGAGTTAGGATTTCGAAGACTTTTCGACAAGAGTTTCTTGGTTGATTGCCCATGGTTTGTGCCTTAAGTGCACGTTGTTTTGTTATAATCCGTGTGTGATACATTGTTTACCTCGATGTATCTCTTATTGCTGAAGGGTGCTATGCGAACTTTTATTGCCAATAATCAATCACTGACTCATAGTTTACTGCACGGTGATAAAAGCTGTAAGAGATACATCGAGGCCTTAATCTGTGCCTAATCTTCAGTCAGCTGAGCTTGAGATTAGGTTAATTGTAAGTGGTAGAGCTCCCACTCAACCATTAGTGCAACTTGTTTGAATCTCCACATGGCTTGGTGAGGCCTTACCAATGTTCTAAAAATCGCTAGGCGCTAGTCGGGCGATGGGGGACCTTCTAGCGCCTAGGCCTAGTAATCGGGGATTAATTGGCCTAGGAGGATTAGTTGATTTTTTTCTTTTTTTATTAAATATTTCTATAAAAATTCCAAACTAAATAAAAATAAGTTACACATTACACATAATTTTCAAAAAGTATAGTTTATTGTAAAGTTTAAACATAAAATATAATATAATATAATATAATATAATATATACACTACAGTGCAGATCCACTGCCTGCATAAAGTATATATATTATATAGTTTACTGTTTTACATAAAGTATAATTGTATATACAATTAGTCGATTACAGAACTTGGCTAATAAAGTATATACAGTTAGATATATACACAAAACAAGATAAAGGGATACATAGAACGAGCGAGAAGCGTATGGAGCAAGACAGCAAATCACCGGAGACTGAGGAGAGACCACTTGCTGAAGACTAGAGGGAGAAGATAGCAGGAGATAGAAGAAAAATATCGCTTGAGATAGAAGAAGAAGATCGTTGGAACAAGGAACTCTGAAGAAAGAGAGAAGAAGAAAGCCGGAGGGGGTCGACGCCGAAATTATGTAGCATAAACTATGTCGTTTCGACCCTAGTAGTCGTTTCATTTTAATTTATTTCATCGACCGATCAATCGACTGGCCCGATTAGTCACCGATTAGCCAATTAGTCAGCAATTAAGCTCCAACTGGTATCCCACCGATTTTCATCAGCGATTTGGGGGTAATCTCATTGGTAACCAACCGATTACCGATTAATCACCTATTAATCCGATTTTTAGAATACTGATAATAACATACAAGTCCTCATGACTGTCATGGGTTGTCGTTGGTAAAAGGCCATAAAAACATGATTGGAGTAATGTTGTTGAGTTGACAGGTTATGTAGTCCCATGTTATTGTTGTCTCATATTAGTAGGACCGGATAGTTTATTAAGCGTGTGTGTGTGTGTATAGAACATCTTTAAGTGTGAGATAAGGTTTTGAGCCGAATTGCATAGTATAGGATTTTATGTTTCCATTATGTTAGACTTATTTTTGTTGGGCATTTGTGGGCCTTTTTATGGTTGTTTCTATTATTTCTCAAAGTTTGGGTGTGACAAAAATAGTAAAGATGATTGATCGCGCATCCATAATAGATAAGATTCAAATGACCATCAAAAATCTTTTGCCTGCTTAATCCAGACACTTGGTGATCCAACCGCTCTCGAGCTTTGAGATATTTTTTGAAGTTGGTGTGTTCATCGAGATGACAATGCATAATTGTCTGTTGGAGAAGGTAGAAGCGAGCGCTAGACAAAAGATGGTGTATTCAGGAAGTAACGACACTTTGTATGGGGGAAGTAGTTACAACCATGTTTTGCCATATTACTGAAATCAACACTGTCCCCTATCAAACTGACCCAGAGCTCAACCCAAGCCTTTACCAATTTGAGAGTTTCCCTCTCAACCATATTTGGACGACTTGTGAAACGTGAAATCCTGCAACTAATAGCACTCACTCTTTTGCCAAACCCGCTACCATCCAAACATAACCCCTCTTGTTTTGTTTTTTTCCACCAAATGCCTATCCATTCAACCGATCATCATTCGAGGCTTCGGTATGAAGTTCAGAACTTGATCAACAATAAAACTATATCTGCACCAAACCCCAAGCCTAATGTCGAAGCCAACCCGATCTCGAATCATAATGCCAAAAAGAAACTGCATGTCAATGCCTTATCATTTGACCTTGGCTCCGCAAATGATCCTTGCTAGTATATTGTCCTGGACCATTATCCTCAACCCACAATTGATATCCCAGAATTGTGGGACCACTATTTGGTTTTTGAAACAATGCCGCTTTCACCAGGAAAGATGTAAAGGGAAGAATTGCAATCGCCCGAATACAAATGTGAAGTCATTAGAGGGACACTCGGGGAACTTCTCAGGAAGGAATCTAGAGGACAACAAAATTGTGTTTTGTTGTCATGGAAACAAATATTTTAAGTAATGCAATGGAAAGGAACATGGCCAGGGGAACTTCTGTGGAAGGAATATTTGGGAACAACAAAACCGTCAGCATGTAAAGAAATTTCTTAAGAAATGCAATGGAAAGGAACATGGTCCAGAGATCATTAGGAAATATGCCTGCAACATCTAAGTCTTTATCAGTATTGCCCTCATATACCTTGAAGGGACAAATGTAACTAAAGGTGAATGGCTAGACTTTTGCTTTTGGGTATTTAAAGATGATGAGGTTCCTTCCAAAGACCAGGCCAGAGTGTTATTGTCTTGTTTTTGCAACAGACTCCCTTGGTTATCATCACAAGTTACTTGCAGAACAAGTTTGGGAATTCTATGCGTGTGTATTAGCCAGTTTATTCTGTTAGCGTGCAACTTGTAGCCTTTATGAATTTCACTTGAATTTGATATTATTAGCAATAATCAGGCAAGTTGTACCAAGAATTCAACAGACTAACTGAGGTCTCTGACTTTGGCATGTTATCTGCTTCCGGGTAGGTGAATGAATCAAGTGTAGCACTTATACGGTAGGACATCTACCCTTCCATAATTTAGGTAGGTTGATGGTTAACAATCTAAAAAGCACAATAAGATATGGCACATGGGAGTTTCACCAAAATAATAACTTGATGTAAGCAAGTACAAAAGAAGTTACCTTAGAATCCCAAACTGTGAATATGTGGCAGGGAAGAGGAATGCATAGCTTCAAAAAAGATGAACAAACAGCAGCACTAAGTCAATGATTTGATACGGAAAGCATGAAATACAAAGGTCTACATGTTGAATAGGTTAAACATCAAAAAAAGGAAATAACTAATAAACAGGACGTTACTATTTAACTTCATCTTATTTGCGGATATAGGTCATAATAGAAGAGATGAACAAGAGAGTTTATTCATTTTCTTTAATTTTTTTAGCATCGGAGGGTAATCCGACGTGATGAACACTAGTAGCAATCATTGAATGCATTTCTTGTCACATGGTCCTATATCACATCTGTTTCTTCAAAGCAAAAGTCCCTAACCAAGATTTTGAAAATTATGACAACCGAGAAACAATAATACAGTCACATCTAAGGACTTAAATAGCATTGCTTCTGTTCTGCTGTTATTCATAAGTACAGGTTCATAAGTACATGTACCGAGACAGTAGTTTGGGCCCTTACCTATGATAACATCAACAAACACTTATTGCAACTTGAAACTATTATTTTTGCTCATTGCAGATGATGACAACTAAGAAATAACATAACAATAAATAACAAAAAGACAAGTTTTCTGGAATGTACCTAGAATGCCTTCAAATTGACAGCCTAAAAATGGGTCTGAACTGTTTTCCACAAAAGAAGGACATCGGAAGGATTTCTCTCTGTAGTTAGCATCAAACTCAGCACCCAACCCAGGACAGCTATTCAATACTTCTATTGCACATTCTGTATAACCATTGGAGCATGAGGTGTGATTATTTTTTTTCACAGAAGCACAAGATTCTGTAGTTAGCGTCAAACTCAGCACCAAACCCGGGACAGCTATTCAATACTTCTATTGCACATTCTTTATAACCACTACAGCATGAACTGTGATTACTTTTTTCGCAGAAGCACAAGATTCCTAGTTTTCAACTCTGGAACCCTATGGACTTGTTTGGTAACACTTCATATTTTCTGTTTTGTGTTTTCTATTTTTGTTTCCTAATTTTTATTTTTGTTTTTAAAAAAACGAAAACAAAAAACTTATTTGTGTTAACTTGTTTTTAGTTTGTTATATATATAGACTCTATAGTGTGTGTCTATATATTAAGACTTATATACATATATACATATATATGAGTGTGTGTATATATATATATATATATATATATAGACACACACACACACACACACACACACTTATATACAC